>JAOTRS010000032.1:1212318-1239817 GCA_028565755.1 Dinotopterus cunningtoni
CCAAAAAATAAATACATAAAAATAATTAACACAAAATATAAAGTAAAAATAAAACAAATTAACCTGCACTTTACCTTGAAAAGAATCGTGACAGAGCAGTGATTCTGTGTAGAGCAGTGTGTGTGTGAAGCCGAGATGGGGGTGATGTAAAGGCAAGAGTGCGTGTGTTAAGGGGCACGGTGTCAAATTACGCGTGCACACACACACACACACACACACACACACACACACACACACACACATAATGACAGGCTGAAACAGAGAGGGAGAGAGTAAATGGATCTTTAACCTCTCTAATGAGACTTTCTTTTGTTTTACACGCATGCACACGTGTGTTACAAACACAAAATAAAATGTGCACACACATGGTCACAGTGTTACAGTCAACAGTACACACGTGCACGGATGTTGATTATACCAGTGAGAGACACGCACTAAGACCCAGCAGGGGAGACGTTTACCCACAATTCCGCAGCACAAGAGAGAGAAAAACCATTGGCTTAGTTGTGATCACATGATATATTATACTCAGTATTCGTAAACCAAGAATTTATTAAAAATCTTTGCTTGTCTTGCAGAACACTCACAAACCGCGTTACTCGCAATCCGAGGTTCCACTGTATGTGTATAGTTGCAGTCCTAGCCATGTAAAAGAACTAACAATTTAAGGACAAGAAAAAAAAAAAACTCAGACAAAAATAGTTTGTGAAGCCATTTTAATAAATAATAAAATATATTTATTTTCTGAAAAAGAGGTTTGGCATAGAGACAGTGTTCGGCACGTAGCAGTGTTAAAGACTTTAAACAGAGATGCAAGAAGTGAACAGACACCCAGAGTTTAATAACAACAGGATTAAATTTTAATACACAGTTAATACTCACGATTTTCTTTTAGTGGTTTTAAGAGCAACAACAGTAGTCACAATAATGAATGTGTATGTGTGTATGTATATGTATGTGTGTATTGGTTCATGGGTGTGTATGCATGTCTATTACTTCTTGCAGGTATGTATATTAGGTTAGGCACTTTAGGTGTGAATTGCATCCTAAATCTTAGTGCACCAAAAGAGTTTATGTAAATGGGTTACAAAGTTCACTCACACTTTCATATTTATACAAATGTATGATCTAAAAGCTGACAACAAAACGCTACGAGTTATAAAACATTCATGAATCATTCCCCTGGTAACATGAAATGTACAGCAGGTCAGGGCGTGCGTTTTCCTCCAAAGCCTCGATTTACCCTGTGATTAGCGCCGTGATGTGTTAGATCACGCACACACACACACACACAAAAAAAAAAAAACTTTAAAGAAAGATGTTTTTTTGTTGCACATGACATCTACAAATAAATCTCACCTCAAATGATTTTACGTGCCACAGACTAGACTAGTACAAGAATATAAGAACGATTCAAACTTATTGTGAAGTGATGCAGGAAGATACCATAATGTCGAAAACTGCACGACTGAATTGCACACGCGCAGCATTGCATCGACGTAAAAGGAACTGAAAGGCACTGCAACGAAGAAAGAGTGAATTCTGACCAATCACAAGAAAAAATCTAAGACCCAAACATAAGGCAACTCCAAATCGATGACAGAGACAAGATTCAGCTTTAAAGGAAAATCAAAATCAAACGAGTTCAACAAACATTGGGGGTGTGAGGGGGCGGAGCCTACAGAGGGTGTGGCGACCCCAGATCAATCTGAGATGGCCTCGAAGTTGTGTTAACGTCTATAGATGACAGGTAAGGCTGCGGCGTCTCTCATGCTTAGGTGATGTTCAGCTAGCTTACTCAACCTACAGTATATGATGTAATTAAAGAAATAACTGACATCATAAAAAAAGCAAAGATCATCTCTACAAACAAAGCAAATACAGATCGATTGATGACTTCTTTAACTGTCTGTAGTCTTCCTGTCCTCGTCAAAATGGTCAAGCGATTTTACCAGCACCTCCTGGTGCACTGGAGGACTACTACACGCTGACCGACGTTAACGCTTGAGCTCATGAGGATGGTTAAATCGTCTCTGCTATACTGTAAGTACGCCTCAAGTCCTAGTGTGTCACAAATCCAACACACACACACACTCTTTTGTGTTTTAAAGACTGACTTCTATTTGTTAATGTTCATAGCAAAAGGAGAAAAAAAAATGGATTAATTTTTTATATATTTTATTTTAATGAATCCATTGTAAAACTGATTTTTTTCTCTAAATTTTAACAGATTTATCATAACTTTTGTTTTCCAACCTGATAAAAAGGTGACTGACACACACACACACACACACACACACTTTCTCAGTGTAACCCGACCCAGTTTAATACATAATCAGACACTGTAAACACGCAAACAGGCATGCACACACACTCGCACACACTCACACACAGAGACTTCAAATCCAAATTTGGGCAATTTACAACAAGAACGAAGACAATGCCCGGCTTCACCCGAGAGACCAGCGGTTATGAATAATCTGAGACACTTGGAATGTTTTATCGAGTGGCACTGGCTTTAGATTTTTATAATATAAAAGTAAATCGGTGCAAATCTCTATTGTAATTCCTTAAAAAAAAAAAAAAAGCCTTAAGGCTGATTACTGTATAAAGCATAAAGATGAAATCCAGCCAGGTGTACAAGAACATGTAATGGCACTATTTGGCCACCAGTGGCCACTCTCGTGTTTTAAGTGCGACTCTAAGCAGACGTTTGTATCAGATGTTTGCTTGGCCACTAGCAGGCACACTTGCTCTTCTCCTGCGTCGGCGGTTCGACCATCTCGCTCGCGCTGTGCCCGTTGGAGCGCATGGTACCGTCAGGGATCCACGACCGGTCCACGCACCTCTCCATGCGCTTCATAATGAGATCCAGCAGGACCTCCACGGCCTGGGAAACGTTCTCGCCGTTGGCCGCGCTCGTCTCGAAGTACGGGATCCTGAGAGGGTCAGAGAGAAAGAGGTGCTTGGGGTTCTTTCATAACATTGACATGTAACTTCCTCATTTTTGACAAGAAAGGAAGCTGTTGCAGTAACACCTTAATAAATGTCTTAACACTTCCCGGATTAATAGCTCCGTCAGACTCAAAGCCTCGCCTCTTCCTCATAATATAGTCATAGTTTACAGTTAGTTAAAATAAATTAAGCTTCAAGATAAAAGTTGTATTTTAAAAGGTATTAAAATACTTAAATTAGTAGTTGGAATACTAAATATTTCCTAATTTGCACGTTTGCAGTTACATTTTTACCTATAACTGTTTCAAAGCACTGACACTGGAGGCTCCTTACAGAAAACATCATCACATTAACATTTACCGTACACTAGTTACTACAGAAACGGTTAAAGATTATGCAATTTAATTTTAGTAAAAATAATCTTTTGTTAACCGATTAATTATTTGAATCGCTGGGTTAGTTTATTATTTAGAATTTATTAGCTTTTTTAGAAAATATATAAACCGCTTCTATATTCTACAAATACCCTCCTTTTGCAATATAGATACTACTACTACTTCTTTAGAACCCTTAAAGGGTCGGTGCAATACCGCCATGTATTGGACTAAGATGTGGAGCGGATGTGTGACAGAAAAAGATTAGCGCCCAACGACGCAGGCTACACAACATTTCTATGCTCATATGATACTTTTTATTAGTCGTACTACTCCTTTAAATAACTTGGATAAGGAACACACCAATCAGTCAAAACATTACAACAAGAACATTAAGCCCAGGATTGTGTAGGTTCCCATTGTGCCACTGTGGTGTCTGGCACCAGGATGTTGGCAGGGGATCCTTAGGGTGCTGTGGGTTGCAGGTTGTGGTCTAAGTAAATCAGACTTGTTTGCCTGGTCATTCTCATGGGTGCTCAAGTTGTGGCAGCCTTGCGCGTTTTTTTTTTTTTTTGTCTACACCATACACAATTGACGCTCTGTAACTGCAACTTTGTCTTTTATGTTACTATCCTTGCTATTGGATGTTGGAAATAAATAAGTAAATAAATAAAGTAAGTAAGTAAGTAGAGTAAGTAAATAAAGTATTTAAGTAAGTAGTTACTATAAGTATCTATCCATCCATCCATCCATCTATCTATGCCCGTCTGGCTTACACATGGCTGTCTGTAGTGCACTGGGTGTTCTGGTGCCTTTGTCTTGTGGCCAGGACTTTTTTCAGCACTTTCTGCGGGCATGGGTGAGCGTTGGATGCCCATGATCCTGTCACCAGTTTACTGGAATATAATCTCAAAACAATGGTAGTGTGTTACTGTTACTGGATGTTAAAGTTATGGCTGATTGGTGTACATCTGCTCGATACAAATCTGCTGTTCTGCCCAATCAGGACGCAGAATTCAGCAGTGCTGGGGCGGGTGCGGCGTTATCCCGTGTTTCCTTCTTTGGCATGCCTGCTCCAGTTTAAGCAAACAGCTCAGATCAGCAACGAGATATCAGTCCTCATGACTCATTTCCACACCACCGGGGCACAAACCATTCCTGGGAAACACTTTTACACTTGCGACTTTATTGTGCTCATGCAAAACAGCACAGGGACCATTGTAGCCGACGCTAGGTGACATTAATCAGCGTAAAAAAAGTGCACAGAACACACTGTGTCTTAACAGCTGAAACAGCACCGAGGGCCATTTAAGTGTTTATGAAGCAGAACAGTGTGCTCTGTGCTAATGCAATGTTTTTTTTTTTCTGCACCAGCAGTGAATTCAATTTAATGCAAACTACATTTAACTCCAGATGCCTGGGGATGTGTTCACAATAATCGCTTCTAGTCACTGCCCTAGCAAATCACCACCTTCTGTTTCACAATACACAGCATTACTGATAGAATACTGAGATTCTGAAGGGTTTAACACACACACACACACACACACACAGACACAGACACAGACACAATTCCCCCTCAGTAGATGTGTGACTTTGACCAAGTCACCTGATGTCAGCCTGGTCAATATTTACTATGCAGTTGGATTGTCATCCATAAGTTTAGTGAGATTAGCAGGTCTTGGCTTAAACACACACACACACACACACACCCTTAGTAAATAATATGACAACTTGGTTGGCAACAAGCAGGCCACCAAGAAGACCCCAAATACTAGAATAAATCTGAACTCTTTTTTCCTCCTTAATGCAGCACCAAAACTGTATGAAGATGGACAGTGAGATAAAGATGGACCCTGACTATGATGAGACAGAAGACGTGAACTTGCATGGCTGGAGGGAGAAACAGACAAGACAGATGCTCAGTCAGATAGACTAAAACAGACGGCTGGATAGACTGGTGGAATGAAAGACAAATAGCCAGAAAGGGGGTAACTGACACAGATGGAAAGATCTTGGACAGGGGGGTTGAGAGATATAGTTAGAAGGTGCATAGATGGACAGATAGATGTTTGGAGAAACAGGTAGCTTGTCAGACAGACAGCTGGATGTACACAGAGGAAGGTGGCAGAGAGTTGGCTGGCTGGACAAATGGATAGATGGTTGTTGGCTGGACGGACAGATAAAATGATGCAGTTCCTCTATAATCCAGCAGATGGCTCTGCTCTAAACTATTCACACACTGGCAGGCAGCACAGCTTCCTGTGTGATAGAAGCGAATCACTTGTGAAGTTTGAATGTAAGGAAGTCTGATACAAAAAATAAATACTGAATTAGGATATTTAAAGAATCGCAATACTAATCAAATCAGCACCTAGGTATCATGATCATATCGGATGGACCCTGGTGATTCCCGTCCCTAGTGGACAGACAGGTGAACTGATGGACAAACTAAAACACCACAAAGAAACTGCATGAAAGTTCCTAGAACTGACAGCCCGCTTAATGACATCATACTATCCTGTTGGTAAACATGCCTCTATCTGCAAACATTATCCATATTAGTGCTCCTGGATGAAGGTAGCGGTGTCTCCCTAGCCGGTCGTTCGTCTCACCCGTATTTCGTGGCGAGCTCCCGAGCCTCGTCCTCCTTGACGAACCGCTGGTCCTCCAGATCACACTTGTTCCCACACAGAACGATGTCGGGGTTGTCGCAGTACGCATGCATCTGCAACTGAGCTAAAAACAAAAACAACACACACCACCGTGCTCAGAGGCTAGATCTTAGTATTTAACAACGAATCTAAAGACAGAACAGTGGGGAAAAAACCTACACATCCAGTTCCTGACGTTGAGGAAGCTCTGCTCGTTGGTCAGATCGAAGAGCAACAGGAAACCCATCGCGTCTCTGAAGAACGCCGTCGTCAGACTCCTGAACCTGGAAAATGGAAATAAATGAGGTCTTAGGTTAAAAAAAAAAAAAAAACAGGACGCACCTATATCTGCAACACACACACACACACACAAATACAGAGTATATCAAACAGTATAATGACTCTCTCAGGTGTTTATGGTGCAATGTTGTACCCAGAGAAACCCGAGCTAACATGCTCACCTCTCTTGGCCGGCCGTGTCCCACAGCTGGATGTGTATCCTTTGACCCCGCCCCGCTGCACCATCAGGCCCATTGGCCTTGTACACCTTTAGGACAATATTTACATGAAGTATAAGTCTCACATTCATACCTACACATCAAACACTTTCCCAAGTTATTAGACTTCTTACATTTACAGTAAAACTTCTCCAATATTTTTCTCTTTCTTTTCTGTCTGAACAGTTTATCAGTCCAGGATGCAGAGGAATGTTGGTCTGTGACCAGACACGGAACTCTTAAAGGTCCTCCTATTTGACCATTTCTTTAACAAGTAACACAGGTCTTACACAGACTGCCCTTGCGTAAATGTGCTCCTGCTGAGCCACGCCCATCCAGAGAACAAGTCAGAGGAGGAGCTCTTCTTATGTGAGGTCACAATGGGGAGAAAAGGGAGAAAAAATAAATAAATCAGGGAATAAAAAGGCGAAGTTATTGTTATCACACATCCTGAAATGATGTTCTATTCCTCTCACCCCACAGCAACAGTTTATAGGTTATATTTGTTAAGGAAACATGTGCACGTTTTATTTTTATCTATTTAAACTCAAAAATCTAAAACAGAAAAATGACTGCGGTGTTCCAGTAAATCCACATGGCTCTGCGCCGTAACGATACGCTCGGGTGTTTTGTAGGAACTGCCTGTGTTTGCTCTTTAGGTGTAGCTCCTTGAGGAAGCATTGCTCATGCCTGGTCTGAACACTTTAAGTAAGCTGGAAACAATGAGTCGTCCATCAATAACACTCGAATGTTCTTTCTTTTTTATCTCAGCCCTCGGTGCAAAGTAGGGATTAAGGTATGAAGTGGAATTTATGTGGAAATCCCGCTCTGAAACTCAATCAGAAGTTTGTTACATTTCTCTCCAGAGTCTTTTGTTGAGAGCCAGCCTCGGTCAAAGCTGCTCAAGTTCTCCGAGGAACGCACTAATGCTGTGGCGTAACAAACACACTCTACAAACCGTTTAGAGCCGCAATTGTAATCACAGAAAAAAAAAGTCCAACACTACAATGGATTATTCATTATCTCCTAGTGTTCTTGCTTTTACCTGTGTGTGGGGGGGGGGGGTTCAGTCATAAAATTCGTATTATCATATGAAAAAACAGAAAATATCTGCCCAAATTATGTCTCTGGAAATGAGTACGTTCATGAACATTTCTTCTTAAAAAACAGTTTCGCACGATGCCGCTAGAGGGTCAAAACCAAAATGGCGCTCCCAGTTAAAAAAAATATGGCAGGCGTTTGACGACAGAGCTGAAAATTTTCGTTCGTTTTGATTATATTATTTTTTTCTTAGCAATAATAACAATAATGACCGCCCCTCGTATTATGAGATGGGGCACGGCCCAAGCTGTAATAAGAGTCGCGCTCACTTACATTTACATTACGGCATTGTACATCCAAAGGGTAAGGCCTTGCTCAAAGGGCTTAACAGTGGCAATTTGTTGGTGGTGGAATTTGAACCCGGGACCCTCCGATCACTACTCCTGCCCTATATTAGTACCTAATACTTTTGTATGTTCGCTACATGTAGAGTTAAATTTTTAGCTGTTGCTTCACATGGGTCGTGTTTTGGTTTCTCAGGAGGACAATAATCCAAAATATGCATCCAAATACGCAATAAAATAAAAATAATAAAAAGCTTTTGACAGAGCCGGAGGGGTGCCAATAATTGTAAAATATAATCTATTTTATTAAAATTGTCCTTATTTTCAGAATACATCTACTTAAACAAAATGTTAGAACTCCGAGACTAGTTTTTCCATCACATTCATCCAAGGGTGCCAATAATTATAAATATATATCTCAGGTTCAGGAGGTAAGAATTAAATTACATTAAACAATGAGTTTAAGATTTAATTTTTTTTGCAATGTAGTGAGTTTCGTGGATTTTTTTGGCACATATGGTCGACACAAACCTTAAACAGGATATTTTTTGTGTTTTTTACTTCAACAGGAAATTCCTGAGATTTCTCAAAGCAGAGTCTTTTGTCAGAGTCGGAGTAACACCTTAACTACCGTGTGAGTGGGGAGATTAATCATAGCGGTTGTTTTACGCTCCAGCTCACACGGTTAGGGAAAAGAAAACTAAAGGGCAACTCCAGAAGACTGAAAAGCACCTGGAGGAACCCGAGGTCGTGATCCGTAGGCGCAACAACACACCGTGTTCACAAAAAACCGTTCAGTAGCGCAGAGTTATAATAAATAATAAATAATCCATATTATCATACAAGTATAATAAATAATCCATGTCTGCTCCCAGTGCAAAGTTTGGACAGCGCGTCTTATTCCCGACATTTATCCAAAATGTGAAGCTCTGTAAAGCTTCATAACGGCTCTAATCTGAGGTGCTGGTTGTTAATTGGTGATTTCTGAAGCTGGTGACTCTAAATGACCTCTTCCTCTGCAGTAGAGGTGACGTTTTGGTCTCGCTTTCCTGGGAAGAGAGACTTCATGAGAGTTTCATCATAGTGCTTGATGGGTTTTACAAACGCACTTGACACAATACTGTTCTTGCAAGAACTGTTCCAGAACAACTGACCTTCACGTCTTAAAATAACGACTGACTGTTGTTACCTAATGTCACGTGTTATTTCATCCAGTATTGTTTTAGAGTGTAGAAAATAAGTCTCTAAACAAAAGACACTGAATTAAAAGGTGTGTCCAGTCTTTTGTCTGGTACTGTATATAGAAAATAGCAGCAACTCATTAACATAAAATTCTTGTGTACATACTCCTGAGTACAAGTGAATTCTTATACGTATAGTATGACATTCGAGTCAAAGCGAGACTTTTGATTGTTCCGAATATTTTACAGTATCCTGGTTTGGGACCGGCTCTGCATCCAGTGGCTGGGGTTTGGGGTTTGGGCTTTGGGTGGAAATCGAACCCCGGCCTTCCACATGGCAGACGAGGAACTGAGTCACCAATGCCCCCAAATTAACAAAACAGAGTTAGGAGAATAAAAACACTCTTTATTTCTCTAAATAATCCCCTGCTACACTAACGCATTTATCCCGGTGTTTCACTCATGTTTGGACACCATCAAGGTAGAAAGTTCTCTCAGTACGCTGGCCTCCCAGGAACTGGGAGATAAACATAGCTCGTTAGGATCACCAAAGGCGTTCCGTTTTTGCACGACCTCATACTGCGCGCCGCACCACTCAGCGCATTACAGGAACTCTGCTGGGAGTTTTTCCACAGTACCTAATAAAGTCCTGACCAAGCCGATTCCACATGTTTCGGTTATTAAAGGAGTTCCTGGGAGGCCAGTGTTTCAGACGGGAAGCGTTTCAGTGTAGCAGGGGGTTATATTCATATTTGTACTATATAAACACAGGATCATATCCAGCTTGATAAATGAAGGCCAGTGATTTGTGTATCTCTTCAAGGTGACTTACAAATTGGATTAATTTAGCATCTAACACTAGACTATAGACCACCACCACCCAAGTCCTTAAATACATAAAAGGCATAGAATTTTACTATTTACATAACTTATCTAAAAATATAAATATATAAATTTAAAAAATATATATTCAGATTTTCTTTTATTTAACTGAATGTTCTCACACAGCTAAAGAATTTCATGTACCACTTTTATTATCACAGTGAACACCCAGTACGTGATCTCGCTTAGGAAGCATGTGGTATTTACATCGGTGTTGACAGCCAGTGTGTTTCTTGGACTGTAAACCTGACTTGGCCATGATCACAAAATTATAAAAATGCAGTGTGATAGGAGAGGCATGTCACATTAATTATACAGGTCCCAAGTGTAAAGGTTATCTAAGGTCATTTACAGCATGTGATGGACCTGTTTTGTTTGAAGGTTATTTATTACACTACAAAAATGTCACAGCACAATGGATGGCATAATCTCGTCAAGCTGAAAACTGAGACTGAAATCAATCAAATTTGATAGCTTTTAATGTCATTGTCACTTACACAAACTGAATCAGGTGTGCCTGAATTCTTTCTGGATTTTCAGCATTCATTCGTTATCAGGGAGTTTTTTTCTTGCCACGTCGTCCTCGGCTCGCTCATCAGGGACAATCTGATTATTTTGATTTATACATATTTTCTCTCTCATTTGTTATTTAGTTTAGTTTATGATTGTGTAAAGCTGCTTTGCGACAACAACCATTCTTAAAAGCGCTATACAAAAAAATTGAATTAAATTAAATTAGGGTACAACAAAGTAACAAAAAGAGATCTTGGGGTTAATGTTCTATAATCATTTACTGCCCTGATGCACATTAATTGCATACAAACTAATTTTTGTCTTAAGAAAAAATTTGTGTCAGTGGAAAGCCAAGCAAAGTGAGTTTACATCCTTTCTTGTGTGTTTTTTTGCATTTTGTGGAAGATTTAGTGAAGACATAGCTCCATGGGTCCCAAGAAAGTCGGTAGAAAGAAGAAAAGGGAGACGCTTTCAGTTTGGTTTTTAAAGCAGCCGCTGCCAAGAGGAATCATAAATTAAGATTAAGTGAGGTTTAATGTCTATTTATTTCATATTTTACTTCATTGTAATGTATTTTCTAAATATTTTGATTAAAAATATAATTATAGTGTTGGAAATCAGTAATATTGGTAATATTCTTGGGAGTCTGGAATGGATTATCTCCATTTCCATAATTTCCTATGCAAAAATGTGTTTTACGATATGAAATTTCTCCCTAAGAACCCGTCCCCAGAACGGATTAAAGTCGTATGCCATGGTACCGCTGTATGGGGCATTTACACAGGCGACTGATGAGTTGTTTGTCTTTTTCGGCTGCTTTTGTCTCCCACAGACTCGAATGCCACACAAGATCATGGGCTCCCCAACATGTTTATGGGGACATCAGGTCCTCACAAATCTCACAACTTACCACGCGCTTTTCTCTGAAGTCTATGCCCACTGTGGTGATGAATTTAGAGTTGAACTTGCCGTCCGTGTACTGGTACAGGAAGCTGGTCTTTCCCACCCCAGAATCCCCCAGGGCTAGGAACTTGATGAGGTAATCGTAGTCCCCATCAGACATAGTGAGGGCCGCTTGCTGAACCTGAAACACACATGCACACACAAATTGACTGATACCGGCGTGATTTAATTAAAACAGTTGCTGCGACTTGAATACACAGGGAAAGTGCTGTGTATTCAGAATCAGCTTTTGCACTGGCTTATTGGATTGATTTTCATTGATCTAATTGAGTTAAGTCTGGTCAGATGCTGTTATACTGCTGAGTGAATGTTCATTGTTGTAATGATTACAATATACAGTAGGGACGGGAATCACCAGTCACCTTATCACGACACTGCTGTGCCGATTCGATTAAAATTATGATTTTATAAACATTGATTCAATATAACATTTTCACCCGATTTTATTAATAGATTTTGCCATTTCCCATTTTTATCTCTAATATACATCACCAAAAGTTCTGAAAAGGAAAGAAGAGAAAGCCTGAAGTCCTGAAAACATCCTCTCATCTACAGTTCTTTAGATTGCATTACCGTTTATTCCCAAACCATGTGACAAGCTCAGTTTATAACCACAAACACACGGGCGTGTCGCACGTTCCGTGGGACAAAAACAAACACGTTTGTGAATTTGTGTGAAAGTGTGAAGATGCTGATACTGTAACAGGAAACGCCAAAACCCAAATATCCACAGAAACAATTTGTGTTCAGGTCACTAAACGAGAATTCCGAGCCGTTCGTCACACAGGAACAAACAAACGACCTGCACGACCGCGGCGTTCAAACAGACCACAGCTGATCAACAGTATTCATTTTACGCTAATCAGATACACTACGCTCTTACAACCAGCTAGGACTCCTGCACAGTAAGAACAACCACCAGGTCTTTCCTGGAGTCTTTGACATGCAGATTTACTGCTTCTAATTTTAACGGTTAAATAAACTTGGTTTAGCTAGTGAGGAAAAATACTGCGCGTTCTTATTCCGCTGACATCTTTTGCAACACTGTTTACGCCGCGTTTGAAGAGTGAAATGAGTGGATCTTGCCTAGCCAGACATTCTGCTCCTCAACACACAACGTCTTCAAATGCTGTGCTGTGTTTCTGTACACGTACGTTCCTGTTGTTGTACTTTTCAGCAAGTTAACTAGAGGAATGAGGAAACAAAAATGAGCAAAACCAGCCTCTCCTGCAATTGTGTGCAGTCACGCCTCGACAACAACAGTGATTTAAAGCTTTACTCAGATCCTCAAGGCTCTTGTTAAGTGTCAGGGAAGAGCTCAACGCTCTCCACTCCAACATTACATTACAAACTGAAAGGAAAGCATTGGACCTGTTCCTCAGCAGACAATTTTAACTTAATCATCACACTAAAACTGATCGAATAAAGCGAGTTAGTATACTTATACCACTTATTCCAGCGGCAAAGTTTCATTTATACAGTGTATTTTATTGAAACTTTTGCAAATCTGTAAATTTGTACATTTTTATCCTTATTGTTTCAATTTTATGTTTTTCTTTGTGCAATTTTTATTTTATTGAAGTGAAATCTTATGAAATATCTTCCTATTCTAGCATAAACATAAGTCGTGTCAGCATTTCACTGCAAATCACGTTGTGCACGTGACAAAAATAATTTTTTTTTATTTAAATTCGATTATTTTACACAGTTTAAATGAACAATAAACCAGCGTAAATCCTTCCAGAACTGGAGCACTTCTTTTTCTTCAACATCCGTCGTCTCTTATATAGAATCTCACCGGGCAGGACATTTAGCTTTACATATTTAATGCATTAACACAAATGAGATTCAGTAATAAAACTGCGATAACAGGGTTGCCGATTTCTCTGACATGAATATTTAATAATGGAGCATCAATAATTTAGTGTTGTAGAGACCGGAGTCCTGAAGCGCAGGAAATCCATCTGAACAAAAAGAACCCTTCATAAACTTTAAAAGTTAGTAATATTGTTATTATTTTCAATCATACTTCAGCTTTAGAGCTAAAAATACAATTTAAATTTTAAATCTAAATGATGTTAATTTATTTACTTGAACAACAAAGCAAAAAAACATTGTGTGTATTTTGACACACACTGAGACTGTGAATTTAAACCGCGATATTAAATGACTATTAAATGTACCATTTTGTATTCAAATATATTTATTTAAGCCAACAGCAAATAACGGCACAAACGGTCTCATTAAAAGGATGTTTGCTAATATTTCTACCTCAAAAGTATTTAAATAAATTAAAAATACTTAAATTGTTGACAAACTCTACATAAATTCCTGGCTATGTGTACCTGTAATAAATTGCAGCCTTTTGCGATTAAATAAACTGCACAGGTCCATACTGCCATTTCCATTTGTATGTGATTCAATTCTCAGCGATAATATACGTATAATGCATGTTAGGAAAATATGATAATATATATATAATTATCGAGATAAATAACACCATGATACTTTTCTAAAATATCGTTGATATAGTCTGGAATTTATCATTTGGTTCAATTTTTGTATACATATTTTTTTATTTGATTTTATGCATTCATTTCTTAAAAAGAACCAAGATAATCTTTCCAAATGATAAGAAAATGAAAAGCCCAAAAATAGGAAAAATACATCTAGGAAATAGCGTAATAGTCTTATCTTTTAATCGTCTTATAAAGTATATAGTCTTGTGCAGTTTATTGTAATATTATAATAAGAAATTGTAACAAGAAATTTATTTAATTGGGCAGGAAATCACCTCGTTTGTTGTTCAGTAGCGTTGCAAGATCATCACTGAAGTCGCAAAATGAACTATGCAAGAAATATTTGACATTTAATTTGTATTATATATTTTTAAAAACAATCTACAGGTGTATAAAGAAAGACATCCATTTTTATTGCCACCTCCGTCATCGTCTGAAAGCCGAGGATGAACACCATACCTGGTGATTCAGTACATTCAGCTCGTCAGCTGACTTCATTTTATTGCCACATAACGTTGCTGAGTCTAGACCTGAGCACCTGATCAACTCCAGATCATAACAGTCTCCAGAGGCTTGTACAGTGGACACTATGCATGATGGAATAGGCTCAATCTGGACTCATGAGATCACATGACCTTTTTCCATCACTCCAAAGTCTGATCTTTATGCTCTCTAGCAAACTGTAGCCTTGTTTTCTGATGAGTCTCACTAACAAGTGGTTTTCTTATAGACACACAGCTGTTTAGTCCCAATCCTGTGAGCTCTCATCACATTGTGTGTGTGTGTGTGTGTGAAAATCCTCTTACTTTCATTATTAAAAAGTCGACAGTTCAGCGCTATCCTTCCAGGTTTGATAATGTGTTAAAAGGTTCTTAACCCAGTTCCAGTCATTTCAAATCTCCCTAGTTGTTTTCTTTGCTTGGTGCAGCCCAATAATTTGTCCCGTCTGAAATGGCGACTAAATTAGAAAACAGCTTTGGCAGTTTTAGTAGTGCGGTTCATGTCTTATTTCATGCGTGTGTGTATACTGTATAAACACGTTCCCATACAGGACGCGGTTATCTTTTGTGGCTGAAGTTTATATCACCGTTGCTCATTTGCATAGATCATGCTTAATAGATAGACGCATTTCACTTTTAATTTCGTCACTTTTGTCACAGAACAAAGTCGTCTGTCAAGCAAGCAGAGTACAGACAGATGACAGGATGCGCTGATGAGCTAGATTAGCAAGACAGGCAGACTAGAGAGAAAAAGAGAGCGAGAGATGCACTGCATGCTAGCACATCCAATTAACCGACAGACGTAAACAGGAGAAAACACAAGCCGTCCTGGTGTGATGTTCCCACAGTTCACCGTTATGGTGTTTACTTTTTCACGACAACTTTATCATTCACATCTCAGCAAACTGTCAACATGGACACCTGCTTTGGCCGCGTGTGGGTGAGCACGTACGTGCTATGAAGTTAGCGCCCAACTTGGCTGGAAAGTGGTATCGGTGCAGAAGTATTGGAACAGTTTCACAAGTACGACCGATATCTGAAAGCGGTTCCTAGTATAAGCACAATGTAGCTTCTGCTAATATTCATCTGTTTGAAGATGTAACATTTTCAGAAATTAGAATTGAAAATGCAATTTTCATGCAAATTAACAATGTGTTAAAAATCTCACAATTTTAGTTGAGCCCAAACTCTGCTCATCGTCTTTGTTGGTTCTAGATGAGTATCTTTGGCAGGCATGTAGACCATCGCATTTCAGTTCGGGCTTGTTTTGCTCAAACACCTGGAACAATTAATACGAGTTGCATCATCATGAAAGAGAGAGAGAGAGAAAGTCTGTTGTGGGTTTACAGCTCTCGGTGATGAATGGAGTCTTTGATGGTTTCATACGTGTAGCGTGTTGTCTAGACAAGAACAGACACAGGAAATGTGAGAAATGCACACGTGAGACTATGTGCAGAGGCACCCTGCAGATGAGACACGTACAGAGTGACGGAGGAGTCAGACCGGGACCTCAACCGAAGGAAGCGTCATGTGACTGTGCCGCGATTCTGATCCTTCGGTAACAGTGAAAGCTTCTCAGAAATATAAGCTGCTTAGAGTGTGAACAAAAACACACATTCAAACTGGTTTATATGTTAAAAAAAAAAAAACACGCACAAAAAAAAGACATAACCTGTCCAAACAAACAACCTCCTCCCATGCGACACCCTGTTCTGGATAATGATATGAATAATTAGTACATGTCCATAATTACGGTATGATTAATCTTAACTGCAATCAAGTTCAATAAAGAATCCCAGATCGTTTGTTTGGTTTCTTTTTCCCTATTGGTGCAAACCAGGCATTAAACAACCCATTTTAAGTTTAGACCCTACGAGGGAGTTTCACTTCTGAGTGCGAGATCAAGATTGCGTTGAAGCAGAACAGTCGTCATCTTTCACACACCGACTAATTAAAGCTGACAGGAAGCATAAAGAACATGAGAAAGAACACTTCTCCGTCTCTCTCTCTCTCTCTCTCAGTTCGGCTGTTGGAACCTGCAGTCGCTCTGATGACTCAACAATTTCTAGCCAAGGCTAGCAGGTTACCAAAGACATCCACACACACACACACACACACACACACACACACGAGTCAAACTTAAACTCAACCTCAGCCCCAGGATTTAACCATAGACCCAACAGAACCTTCCAGACGACAGGAGTTACTCGGATCTAGCAGGCTGAGGTTTGATTACAGAAACCTGCAAGTGATATATTCAACAATCTAACCACTGCAAGTGCCAACCCTCGAGCACACCACACCAGGACGACTATTAAAAGCCAACACAACGGTTATTAGTGCAGGAAAGAAAAAGTGCTTCCGTTCATTGGTCAGACATTCTGTGACGGAAAAAGGTTACAAAGTGTGTAGGGACGTCAGACAAATCGGCCAGAACACGTGGCACTTCTGCAGCGCTACAGCTCTGTCCTTGAGTTTAGCAGCTCGCATCTACAAAGTGAAAAAAAAAAACTAAATGCTGCAACAATGCTAAAAAAAAAAAAAAAAAAGTTTGATTCACTTCCTGCTGTCGAGTCGATTCAGAGTCGAATCCCTTTCGCGCTCGCTCAGAGTGTGATCGATGTGCTGTCACATGGGGACAGAAACACACCAAGGTTTCACTGAAAGGTTCAGTTTAAACCACGTACACCCCATGTGAGAGGTTTATACAGTCGCTATCATACAACGAACAACGAACCCTCCGGCATGCACTGAGAAACCATTGCACTAAAAAAACTTTAATTTAGAGAAATATAAAATAAAACTAAATTTAGAGATGCAATAATATCTGGAAATGTTAACCCTAGTTAATTTCAGAGCAAACACGTCCCACAGTAAGCTAAGCTCGTCAGCAAACTTAGTAAAGCCTAAGCTGTCGACAGGTCTAATCCTATTACTAATCATTTGTACACTCACTTTAAAAGGTCTCAAATTTTACTACTTGTTTAACAAGTAAACACAAGTCTCAAAGCTCGTCAAAGTGCGCGCATTTATGTGCGTGTGGGAATACACCTCAGATAATACACTCTACCATCCCTCAAACTCCGTCTGTCTGTTTCACTCCTCCTCCAAACGTGCCATTTCAGTGTCTATGTAAATGAGCTACAACAGAACAAGCCGGGGGAGGGGCTTTCTTTGTATGAGGTCACAATATGAGGAAAATCTAATCTGCGTAGATAAGTCCAGGCCAGGACAAAAAAAAAAAAGACAAATTATTTTCTAATATTATTTGTTTTGTATAATTTCAGCCAGGCGACCTTCTTTTGACCTTGACCCTTTTTTTATTAATCGCAAAATCTAATCATTTCCTGCAGGTTACAGTAATAATTCCATATAAATCCTACAAACATTCAACCGCTCGCTCTTCGCGGGAATCTCAGACAGACGGATGGAAAGACAGGCGTTTTTTGTACACTTTGGCAGTCTAGACAAGAGGATATATATATATATATATATATATATACACAAAATATTTAGACAGTCAAGTATCACAAAGTAATGCATCAATGATAAAGATTCAGATTGTATATGTACAGTAGAATAACACAGTGGTGGATTGTGTCTCCGATCAGATCTGGAGGTTGAATAGGAAAATATGTAAAATAATAATAATTTGCAGCGCAATTTGTTTAGAGATAGAGTGAAAGCTGAAAAACACTAACACACAGTTGAGACGCCGGCATCCAACCGTTTCCTTCTCTACTAATCCATCTATTTTTTTGAATTCTCTGGACGGTCTTACCCAACTGTACATTATGTGATGCTGGTTATTGTAACTGTAGATCACTAGTGGTTATCTCACTTTAACCAGTCGTTAAACAGCCTACTTCCTCCCACACTAAGGAGGGTTTCACCGCAGAAATGCAAATTCACTGCAGCTTTCAAACTTCAGTATCCAACATTTAACACTCACTGTGTTTTCTGAACAACTGAAGCAGTTTTAGAGACCTAGTTCATGCAAAGGTGCTGTATCTGTTCGGCCTAGATGAAGAGGAAAAAAAGTAGAAAGAAAAGATGATGAAGATGCAGAATCCTGAATTCTGACTGTGTTTTATTTAAGTTGATTAAGTTTTCTTTAAGAATTATGAAAAAGAAAGCAAATTGACTGAAAAGTAGTTCCTATTCTTTAACAAATCATGTTTCAGATTATTGACCAACCGTGACTTTAAGGATTAAATGTGCAAAAATAAATAAATAAATAAAAATATAGCAAGAAAAAAAAAATGTCTATACTGATCATCTCTGATGTGGTTTCACTGAGCAGTTATATTAACTGAGCAGAATCAACAACAACCAGTGGTACAGGGCTGACACCGGTAACAGGAGCGGCACCAAAAACAGAAATGGCAAGAAGACACCGGTTACAGGAAGGACACCACTTACGGAACAGGTAGTGGTTACAGGAAGGACACCGGTTACATGAACAGGTAGGACACGGGTAACAGGTGAGACACGGGTAACAGGTGAGACACGGGTAACAGGCAGGACACGGGTAACAGGCAGGACACGGGTAACAGGGCTGCTTTGCTGGCTCAGAATACAAACATTTTAGCCTGTAAATTAAAACAGATCTGTAGGAAACTATCGTCTCTACCCAGCAGTAATCTGCCAGCTCTTTTTTTTCTCTGAGTCACGCATTCCTGCCTGCTAACCAGGAAACAGGAGGACAAACATGAACACAGAGGGACGGGCAATCAGGCAGGCGGATATGCAGATCCCGCTACAACTTAAACAAAGCACAAGGCTCAAGTGGGTGTGACACAGAACACACACACAGACACACACACGAACACACACTCGCTCAAGTCTTAACAGGTCGAAATCGAGTCTACTTCTCCCTTTGTGCTGGTGTTGGAACTGAATTGCAGTGAACGCCTAAAAGGCCAAAACCTCACGTCATTACACAATAGTTTGCAGATTCCTAAAGACATTAGTGCACCGCACAGGTCTGTCAGCTTTACAGATTACACGCTCCTGGAAATCTTACCTGTTTATCCTGCAGTCCCAGACTGTCTACAACACAGCAGTCATTAGATGACAAATCATTGTTTCGTGATGTGGAAATAAAAATGAAGAGTAAGATGTACACACACTTCACCATCACCAGTGAACATTCAGGGAAAGGACATCGAGAGACTGGACTCTTATAAACACCTGGGTGTTCATCTGAACAGCAAACTGGACTGGACTGACAACACGGATGCAATTTATAGAAAAGGACAGAGCAGACTCTTTCTGCCGAGGAGACTGCGGTCTTTTGGTGTGCAGGGAGCACTAGTGAAGTGGTGGCCTCAGCCATCGTCTACGGAGAGGTCCGTTCTCTACTGCAGACAGGAAGAGACTGGACAGATTGATAAAGAAGGCCAGCTCAGTCCTGGGGATTCCCCTGGATAGTCGCTAAACGATCATCATGGCTGGAGAATGACTCTCACCCCCTGTATGAAACAGTTTCATCAGACAGTTTCCTTAGGTGCGATATCAAAGGTCTTTTCTCCATGCCGTACCAGTCTCCATAATGCACACTGTTATAATAGCTTAAATATAGTAATAATATCCTACAATTACAATACAATATCGTACATTTGTGTGCAATAACAATTTGAAACTGTGCAATATTATCTTAGTGCTGCTGTACCAAAGACATTTCCCCACTGTAGGACGAATAAAAGTATAGCTTATCTTATCTTAAAGAAATATAAATTAAGTGAAAAGACAAACGTACACAATTATTCCACATGTAGTCAATCGAACCTACTTAGCTCTAAGAGACGTCTGTGTCTATTCTACTTATTTTATATACACTCACGTTAAACAGATTATAAAACTATCACTAGTTTAAACAATGTTGGGCGTTTTATGTAACTTATTTTACATGTACATACAGTAGGTGGATGATGTCCTGTAGCCAGGGAGTTTACAGAATAAAAGCAAATAAATGGTCAGGTCACACGTCTCCGTGCACTGAAAGCAAATCTGTAAACCAAAAGGAATCATGGATTTCGTGCGAAATTGTGCAGCAAATGAGTTTATGCCTTACACTGGAACTTTATCATCGTCATCATCTTTCCTCACTTCCAGCTCCACAGGTTTCAGATATCTTGCCGTCTACAGGGGCGGAAACGACATGAAATGTTGTCCAAAGCAGGGGCAATGTGCTTAGGTCAACATTAGGTGCTGTAAAGTTTGGTCTCTGTTTACAAATGGCAGGAAGTCCTGAACCACATCACTGACGAACTGGATGTGGTTTATCATGGAGATCTCTGACCGAGATTCTGGACGTTCGTTATCAAAACTCAGACGCGTGTCCGGGCAAAGCGTCAAATATATCTTATCACATCACAGGGTATTTGTACTGTAGACACACCTCAGGAAAGTGTACCGCGACATAATTTATCACAATATTCATAATGCGTTTATAATCCAGGTGGGAAAAAATGCACAAGAAACCTATTTAATTATTTAAAATAATGTTTTAGAGTTGAAATCAACTATTCTAATAAAGTCTTGATGGGTGGTGTGACTGATACAGACTGATTACCCACAACGCCCCACAACACCGATTAACCCCAGATTCAATTGCACGACGGATCAGCGTAAAACCTCTCGAAGCAGACCTTTTCAGCAGTAATGTGCTTAGGCAGCGATGTGATGTAAACACAATAAACCAGGCTCTCGGGTCTAATATCCCTCAGCTGCTCCTCATGTGCTCCGGGCACCGCGTCATGTGACGGAGCCGAAAGCTCGGGGCTGAAAGTTCAGACGCACATTTACAACACCATATACCAAATCTAACACGAACTGAGCTGATAATAGTTTGAGTATGAAGTGACCGAGGTTTTAGAGCTGAGAAACATCAGAAGATAAGGATGTCACCAGGAAGTTCAAAGTCAGTTTTAGAAACGTTAAAGCATCACGGAAACGCAAGTTCAGTTTTAACACTGACCGAATTTTAATTAATTGTATTTAATTGTTATTTTTGAATATCCTGATAGATCGTGTCATGATATTCTTGTGAAAGATATTTTGGATATCAAGGTGTCAAGTTCATTATTTTTAAATGATTACAAGTCAAAGGAACCAGCAGAAGTTGCACCTAACTCACTCTATTTTTAACATTTTATACTTTTTGTTAACATTTGTCACAATTTATTTTGAAATTAAAAATCCATTTAGTTCTCCACACAAACAAGTTCATAAGTATTGGAACAGCCGAACAATGCATTTATAAAGCAATAAAGCAATCGATATATGATTGAAGTGTCTTTCATCTAAAATTCAAGGGCTTTAACAAAAAATACAGCATTAAGCGATTAGTAATTACACCCATACACGGCTGTGCCTCAACACTGCCTCCACTTTGTTTGACCGATGAAACATGAGCCCTTCCTTTCCTTCTCTATATTCTACTCTCCTCCTCTTTCGGGTACAACATAATATTTGTAAAGAATCTTGTTTTCTAGCAAAAGTCTAATCTGGTCTTTCTGTTCTTAAGCGTTTCCAGTGGTTTATATCTTAAGGTAAAACATCTGTATTTACTTTCAGGAAGGCGTGTCTTGACTGTACCTCTTCCAGAGTGTTCTCGACTTGGCTAGATGTTCCAAACAGGTTGTTCTTCACCACAGATAGAATTCTGAGATCAACCGCTTTAGTTTTCTTCCAAATTGTTGATCTGAGCTCTTAAAGACCTCTCTCTCTCTCGCTCGCTCTCTCTCTCTCTCTGATAGGTCTGTTTTGGTTTTTCAGCCTGGTGATGTCCTCCTTCACTTGTATCAGCACCTCTTTGGACTGCATATTGAGATTGTCCAATGCAAATTCAACATTTGAATTCAGAGCTTTTATCTCTTTAAATATGTCATATTACATAAATAATAAACAGCTAGAACTGGACATAAAAAAGCACTTATTAGTCAGTTGTCCAATTACTTTTGCGCCTTTGAAAACAGAGGAACTTTGTAAAAATAATAATAAAGAAATGGCTGTAATTTCTAAACTGTTAATGTAATTTTTTGCTAAACCAACTAAATTAAAGCTGAAAGTCTACACTTCAATCATATTTTGAATTCGAATCCATTGAGTTGGTTTACGGAGGGAAAAAAAAAAAATTATCGCTGTTACTTATGGACCTGAATGTAACTCAGCAAATGCCTTTTTTTTGTGTTTCCTTAGTAAATTGTACATCATGATACCTATAAAACATAGCGCTGTTAATTAATCCAACTGTTAAACATTTAATCAAAATAAAAACATGAATTTTTTATAAAGAGCCATATGATGATGATGATGATTATTATAATATTGTTTCATATCAGAGTTACTATGATGATTTTTTCTATCATTATTTCAAGAACCATTCGCAACTCTAATTGGAAGCAGTTGATCCGCTATTAAATTTTATTTTAAATCATATGAATAAAATTGATTATTAGCAGAGTTTAATAAAATTCATAAAAGTAATCAACATTTAAGAAGTGATGTCAATAAATACTAAAGTCAAACACTGTATTTCTTTAGCAGTCCTGTTTCTACTGAGGTGTATAGTAGAAATCGATCTTCATGCATCGTGATATGATATTTTTTGTGATATCATTCACCCCTAATATAAACGCTTCAGTATAAATTACTCTGGTTTACTGAAGTTTATTTACAAGCATGTCAAAGGCTTTTATTGACAATCACATTAAGTTTATGCTAAGAGTCAATATGTGCAGCGTTGACCCTTCTTTTTTAAAAATTCACCCCTGGCATGCTGTCGATCAACTTCTGGGTCACATCCTGACCGACGGCAGCCCATCCTTACATAATCAGTGCTTGGAGTTTGTCAGAATTTGTGGGTTCTTGTTTGTCTACCCGTCTCTTGAGAATTGATCTAAATGGGATTAGGGTCTGGGGAGTTTCCTGGTCATGGACCCAGAATTTTGGTGTTTTATTGCCCAAACCACTTGTGTAGCCTTATGGTGCTCCATCATGCTGGAAAAGACATTGTTCATCACCAAACTGTTCATGGATGGTTGCTCTCTTGAACCATTCTTTATTCATGGCTGTGGTCTTAGGCAAAATAGTGAGTGAGCACACGCCCTTGGCTGAGAAGCGACCCCACACATGACAGATTTTTACAAACTTCTACACAAGTTCATTAGGGACCAGCGAATTTTATTCAACACTAAAAATAACCACTAAAACTGTTCTAGCCGACAGGAACAAGACGAGACCTTTCACTAATAACGCTCTTAATTAACTGCTCATGCGAAAAAGGACCGGGCTTCAGAGCTTTAGAGCTTCTTCTTCCAGAATGTTGAAGTAGCAAGTCCAGCAGGAGAGCACAGGAACGCTGTTGGGTTTATGTAAAACAGGGGAAAAGGAAGAAAAGCTGTAAATATCACACAAAAAGAGAAGTTTCTAGCACTTCCAGGAAACTGGCTAGCAGAGATTAAGAGATTAAGCACACTCCCAGTCAACTGTGATATTTTAATCCCATTGGAAAAGGGAAAACAGCCCTGGGACAACACGTTGAAATAAATTACTTTAGCTGTAACTCACTTAGCGTGAGCCGATTTATATCGGATCGGGTGTTTTTTTAATTGTATTAGCCTCGGCTCTGCTGACCGAAACATGTTGCTATCGCTATCGCTAAGCAAACTTAACTCCTTTCCTGTCACTTTATCTCTGTAGAAACAGACTTAGCGCTCAAGTTTCATGAGCCGTGTTATTTATGCGTGAAGTGTGTGCTATAAGGTGGACTCCTCTGGAACTTCAGCTAATAAGCAGGTAGTAATGTTTACTCTGGAAAATGACAGAGCAACACCTGACCGAAACTCTTACTTTATTGGGAGAAGGCGAATTGTGAGAGCAAGTAATGTATGAAATTATCTGACAAATGTCAAAATGAATACAAAAATAACAATGAGTCAATAATCCTTGAGTTTCTTTCCAACATTACTGAACCAAAACAATTCTGATATTGATATACGAAATTTTGAAATACCTTACACTACCAGTCAAAGTTTGGACACGATCTTTCCTGATTTTTATTTCTTTCTACACTGTAAAACAATGCTTAGCTCTGTCGCCCTGCACCTCCAGGGTCCAGGTTCGATTCCCACCTCAGGGTCTGTGTGTGTGTGGAGTTTGCATGTCCCCCGCCGCCCCCCCCCCCCTTCCGTGCTTGATGGGTTACCTCCGGGTACTCCGGTTGTGACAAAGCTGGCCTTTTCCTCCGTTCCTCCGGGTACTCACAATCCAAAGACACGGAGATTAGGTTAACTGGTGTTCTCAAACTGGTCGTAGTGTGTGAATGTGAATGCGTGTGTGAACGTTGACCGGAGGTCCTACCGCAATCGTAAAATGGGAATAAATACATTGGTAATCACTATTGGCCTCCACGGGCTTGAGGGAAAAAGGCTTAAGAGAATAAATTAAGTGACTAACCCAAAGGCAAGGTTTCTTAAAAATAATAACAGTGACATGTGCATCACTCAGTCTACACACTACTGGACAGGTGGGGCTCTACCAATAGAAAGACAGTGCAAAGTCTATATTATAATTACAACTGAAATCTAAACCCAGTCTTATGAATTCATTCACGCAGAACTTGAATAGACTTTGAACTTGGGTAATGGTAATACATGAAACTGTACGAAAATGATCAAAATGACCAATATACAAGATTCAAGGCGTGTTCCTTAATTCAGTTGTTTTGTTGGAATTGGGAGAGTGGGGTTTTCTCATTGTGTCGAGACACCACAGAGCACCTGGGTGCAGCGCCAACATCACCCTGAGGCCAGCAGAAGAAGTGGAGGACGTTGTATTAGCTTCAGCTGTGGTCATTTGCTGCAGCCAACGACTTTATGCATTTCATAGCAGACTTATGAGTAAGACTGTGCACAAGCGACCGCATAGCGTTGATCCCTATTGAAGATGCACATACTGTTTTCTTGCACACTGAACAATGCACCTGCCAGGTATTCCCCATGATGGGCCTCAGCCATGGCTCAAATTCAGAGTCTTTTAACCAGCAGTGCATTTCTTATGTTATATAAAGTCTGTTTACAGCACAAGAGTTGTTAAACTGGCAGATGTGAAGTGGCCCATGAGCACTCCAAATATTTGACCTTTTCAGATAATGACAAATTTAGCCTGCAAGCGCAAGTCGAAGACAACACGTCTATGAAGAAGGATTTCACGAGCTATGCAATGTAGATAAATTCACACAAACCTTTAGCATACAGACTCACTGGACTAACATGTAGTTCACATAGAAGAATATTTCCAACACTGTTTAATAACACTTATATAATATGCCCAAGTATGCTTTAATATCTTCTTAGTTTGAGTTAAATTGATTCATTTCATTTGATTTTAACTTTTTCAGACCCCGTGGACACATTGATTCAGTCAGAGTTCAGTAAAGCTTGTCATCATCATCATCATCAAAAATGATAATGGCTGGCAACGAAGAACAACACTGTAGCAATTTGTACGTTATTTGAAGATGGACCCTCAGAGTTTGTAGGTGTTGTGAAAACTTTGTGGGTGATTCATGCTGAAAACTATACTAAACTCCTTCTATCATAATACACTTTAATAAATAATAAATCCACGGCTAAATCCCAGCACACTAAACTACAGTACTTAACAGTACACTTTAGCAAATAGTAAATTCACGGCTAAGTGCCACTCTGTGCACTAAACTACTAAATAGTACACTCTAATAGATTCTAAATCCATGACTAAATTTCACCATGCACACTAATTTACTAAATAGTACACTCTAATAGATACTAAATCCACTGCTAAACCTGCGCCTGTACACTAAACTACTAAATAGTACGCTCTAATAAATACTAAATCCACTCTGTACACTAAATTACTAAATAGTATGCTCTAGATACTAAATCCATGGCTAAATCCCACCCTGCACATTAAACTACTACATAGTGTGCTCTAATAGATACCTGTACCAACACATAACTTGTACCACTTAAGGCATACCTGATGCATCTCCAGGTTAGATGTACTTTGTATTTGCCCCACACGTGGGTGTAGGTGAACGCATTTCTATAACAACCCTAGCAAGAGTACCAGGTTAATGCTAACATTAATGAACGTGCTTCTATAATAACAGCTCATATTCACAAGCATTTGTACAGCACATGTGCAGCATAAACAGATGTCAAATAATCAGTGCGATTTCTTTAAGGAGATTCATGGAAGGAGAGTTAAAACAGTTTTTTTTTTTTTTTTTATCAGTAACAGTCTGACATCATGACAAGTTGTGTTTTTCTGTTGTTGTCGCTGTTCAATTGTTTTTTCCCTTATTATAAATAACTCTAAGCCTTAGGACAGAGACAGGCTGCTAAAAACATGAGCGCCTGAAGCTGCTCTGACGCAAGTGAGAACAGGAACTGACTTGTTTGTAAGTATAAAGAGACATATTTAAAGGGATGATGGCGCATCATCATAAATAAAATGTATAAGAGGATCAGGATAAAATGCTCCCGAGGAAAGTCATCAGGTTCAGTGTGATGAATGGAACTGTTTCATCACAGAGCTCACAGCTGGTTAGTTTTCTATAATGGCACGACAGAGAGTGAGTGTGTGTGTGTGTGTGTGTGTGTGTGTGTGTGTGTGTGTTTCTGACATAGCAGCAGTATAGTAAACATAGTGTGGCCAAAGAAGTGCTGAAACATGTTAAGTGGTATTTGAGCTTGTTAAGATTTCTTGACAGGGAATAATTACTTATTAGAAAAGGAATAATAATGGTACCATACGGTAAGAGGATAAGGAAAGAAAGCCACGTGTGTGCTGATGATGATGATGATGATGATGATGATTGTGATGATGAAACCCAGATTAACCAAATGCCTGTTAGTCCTGTCCTTTTAATTACCCTGATCATTAATGAGAAACGTTTACACCCATCATTAAAACTTCCACATGCGCACGGATCCGGATGTGTGTGTGTGTGTGTGTGTGTGTGTGTGTTTGTTATATCTAAAAAGCACTAGGCTCAGGGAATTTTTTTTTAGCAATACATGCAA
>JAOTRS010000032.1:1277937-1292940 GCA_028565755.1 Dinotopterus cunningtoni
TTGATGAAGAAACATAAAAAGATCGTTCTTTTTATGTTTCTTCATCAATTGCTCTCTTTTGCTTTTTTTCGAGAGCGAGACATGGATGGACAAACATAAAAAGAAATGAAAAGACATAAAAGAAAAAAGAGGGAAAGGTGTCAAGAGATTGTTATATTACACAATGTTTTTACAAAGCTCACTGATGTTCCTCTCAGAATCTTTTTTAGTCTTGTGCAGTACTCACACTGACCACTAGATGGTACTGTTAGAGTTAACACGTGTTAAATGAAACTCATTTTTCAGAAACATTACTTCAGTAATAATGTAATGTTACAGATTTTGTTAATGATTTTATTTCATAATAATAAAAAGTATTAAGTATTAAGATTAAATAGCCACAGGGGTGGTAATATTTTTCAACCAACCAACCAACCAGCATATAAGATTATTAAACCCATTTTTAAGTGTTAATTTTCCTGTTTTAAAGGAAGATAATGTTTTTATTTTTAGAAAAAAAAAAAAGCTAATTATCTGGCATAAAATTTAAAGCCCTAAAAAGTTTCATATATTTAAAATGTTCCTGCTTCAAAACCTTCATTGTGACACAGAAACATTAAAACCCACAACCACAAGATCTCATCTCTTTTAGCTCTCAGAAACGTGATGGAGCGTTTGGAGAAGAACCAGGAAGTGATCGGATATGTGAATGAAGAAGGGAGGCGTTTTCTGGATTCCAGGCCTGAGGAAGCTCCGTGGAGCCACCGGGCAGGGGTCAAAGTTCGAGCTCAGATAAAACTCCTATAGAATGTGAGTTCAGGGGTCAGCAACACGAGCTGGGCTCCTACAGCCCAGAGAGAGAGAGAGAGAGAGAGAGAGAGAGATCACAATAGAGAGGGACAGAAATGAAAAAGAGAGAAAGAAGAGGAATGAAAGAGAGAGAGAGAGAGAGAGAGCGCAAGTAAGAGAGTCAGAAAGAAAGAGGAAGAGAGAGGTAGAAACAAGGCAGAAATGGTGAAATTAAAAGAAATAGGGAGAGAGATAGAAAGAGAGGGACAAGTAAAGAGAGAGAGAGAACAACTTAGAGAACAAAAAAACAGATCAGGAAAGAAAGAGGACAGGAAAAAGACAGATAGAAAAGGAAAGGTGATGAATAAAGAGTGCTCTTTCTCTAAATCCACATCAAATCAATTCAATTTAAAACTATTCATCCCCAGGGGGCAATTTAAGATGAGGAGAGATAGAGAGAGACAGATATATGGACAGACACAGAGACAGACAGACAAATAGATAAAGAATATATAGATAGATAAACATTTATAATATATAGATAAATAGATAAACATTTATAATATCTATACACATCACACACAGTAAAATTTTTCACTGTGTGATGTGTGTAGATATTATAGATGTTTGGAACAACATGTATTCAGTTACATATCATGATTCTCACACTACACTGACTCTAAAATTTTTACATTTTAAAATGTACAAAAGTTTGATTTTAAATATATTTTTTATTTATTTCTGTTTGCATTTGAGGAGGTAAAATGTTGCAGTTCCTGTATAATCCTACAGGTGGAGCACTTTAACATATTCACACACTAGTAGGCAGCACATGGTCCTGTGTGGTGGGAGAGAAGAAGCTCAAGTGTGTTTAGAATAAGAACAAAATCTAAGAAAAAAGAAAGTAAGATCGGACAGTTAATCGAATCGACGCCTGAGTCTGGTGATGATGTCGTCTGATGATGTCGTCTGGTGACACGCTGCTCAACATTTCCTTCTCCTTCATTATCCAGTAATCAGGTTAGTATTTTATAAGACACTAATAAGTCCAGAAGCAGGGCTTTTGCCGCTCTCTCTCTCTCTCTCTCTCACACACACACACACACACACACACACACACACACTGCCACTGGCCCAGCGGACAGTGTGGGGGTGGGGCTGACCTCTGAGCCATGACCTCTGACATGGAATGAGCAAGTCAAATCCTGCACTAAAATGTGTGTGTGTGTGTGTGTGTGTGTGTGTGTGTGTGACTGAGAATGGAAAAGCGAAAAATACTGAAAAATCATGACCCAAAAAAACCCCACATGCATGCTGGTTCAGATGCTTTCATCATCTTTACCACACACACACACACACACACACACACACATGGAGGCATTCAGTAAACAGAGATGCGTATTGGCCCTCAGCCAACAGCGGTGCGGTAACACACAGATAAGGTGACACACACACTATAATGGACTGTAATGACCTTGCGTGTGTGTGTGTGTGTGTGTGTGTGTGTGTGCGTGCGTGTGTGTGCGTGTGTGTGTGTGTGTGTGCTCATGCCTTTCACACACAGGGATTTACCCGACACTAAACACAATCGGGTCCGTCCCTATGTTTTTTGACTCATCACACGTGCAGTCAGATATAAACTGGTCTAAATAACACACACACACACACACACACACACTCTGACCGATCAGACTCGATTATAATTTAAGATAAAAGTTGGTACTATTTGATGATACTTATAGACACACACACTAGGGGTTATAAGAAGTCGTCAGAATTCGAGATTGAGTTTCACTAACTAAGCAGTTTCTCTTAACCCCAGCACACGATCCACTGAGAAAACCGATCCACACACTGATCAATAACCCTCCTTCCTCCGCACACACACACACACACACACACACACACACACACACACACAAGGACCTCAGTCACACTGTTTACTAGTATAGATATCCCTCTCTCACGTAACAGCTGTCAATCAAACACCAGGAACGTTTCGTTAACACTAACGAGTTTTCTCATCTCCACTCTGGTTAAGTCTCTGAGCTGTGAGTGCTGGCGAAGGCGTCACCGTATATGATACGTATATATATAATACAGACTGCACCGCGCTGAAGAACCGTCACAGGGGTTAGCTCGGTTAATGGGGGGGGAATATACATTTCAATAATGACAGGAATACAAGTCCAGTGTGAATGAAGAAAGACGTCATGTGACCACCTCCATCGAAACGGTCTGATCCGATCCGGCCCGGGACAAAGCTGGTGTAGAACATTTACTCCTTTCTTTAGGTAAATCTTATCGATGTAAACATTTGATCTCTCTCTTGTTGGAATGAATGCATTCTTTCTGCCCTGGGCTGTCAATGTCGCCTCGCACCTCCGTGGTCGGGGTTCGACTCCCGTTTCGGAGTCTGTGTGGCACGGAGTTTGTATGCGTGATCGGTGGGTTTCCGCTGGGTACTCCGGTTTTCTCCAACAATCCAAAGACATGCAGGTTGTGTGTGACTTGACCATCGGGTGTTGAGCTGACGACCCGTCCCCTTAAATGATGAATAAATCTAAAGGGTGGGGCGTGTCCGTGAACGGGCCAAAACACCAAAGAGAAAAACAAGGGGGGCAATACTTATGTGATGTAACATGTTTCCAGGAGGGAACTGAAAAAGTGATGAGCACGTCTAAATGTGCTTCTGAGATCGGTGATTATTGTATTAATTAAAAACGACCATTAGATTTGCATCGTCACCTTTATATACTGATAAAGCGAGGGACAAATCCTGCCTGGACACAAGTGCATCGCTAGCACTAAGTGAAAGACATGACGGGGGGGTTAATCTTCAGAACCATCGTCTCTCCTACACCGGGTCAGAGCAAACAGTCTCACTCAAATCAGCGTCTAAGCGCTCTTTAACGGGCGGCAAATGGTTCGAGAGAGGCTGGTTTAAGCCGGGCGTTTCTGAACGCGCTGTTCTCGGGTCAGTGTGAACGAGGGAGCGCCATAAATACGCTGCTGTTATTCTTACAGCAAAAAGCCTCCGCACGCACCGACAGCAGATATGTGACCTTTAACCCGACCGCATCCCTGCTCGGATTTTACACCGCTGACTCTACACATGGAAAACCAGTGTGTGTGTGTGTGTGTGTGTATGAGTTTAAATTCCTGACTGACTGTGTTATGAAACGCTGTGTGTTGGAAATTTTGTGTATTTATTTTTGTGTGTGTGTGTGTGTGTGTGTGTGTGTCGGCTCCCAGTCTCTGGTCGTTAAAGCTCTGTGTGGTTGTGAGCTTTGAAGTGAAGCCCCCCCCACACACCAGAGAGCTCGGCTCGCAGCGACCATAAACCCCGCCGTAAATCTCCTCCATCCCCCCCCCGCCCTCGTCCCCTGCACCTTTCTGTCTTCCTTCTATAGCTATAACTGCACTTCAGCTCTTGCGTAATTATGAACCGTCGTTGTAGATGATTATCCCGCAAGCTAGTGTGTGTGTGTGTGTGTGTGTGTGTGTGTGTGATAATTTCAAGATATACATACAGTTATAGTCATTTCTCTTTACTGATTTAGGATCAGTGCTAACTTCTCTCACTCTTACCAAAAATCAAAAAATCTGAAATCTCATTTCAAACTGATTTAAATATCAGCTGTTGACCAGCTGGATGACCTCCTCCTCTCTCTTTCTCTCTTCCTCTCTCTCTCCGTCCACAGATGGCCGCGGACGTCTCCTCCCATCGGTGCGTCCTCGGTCCCGCGGACAGGGCAGGGGATAAAGGGTGGCCTTTTGGGAGTGAATTGTCGAGCACACGGCGAACATTCGGCGCCCTCCTTCTTATTCCCCCGTTCTCATGCCGCAGCAAAGGCTCATGGGAGGTCAGAGGCCACCGGGAGAGGTCAGGGAGAAGGGAGGAGGAAGAAGTGGACACTGAGGAAAGAGTAGGGGGGGATTTCTAGAGAGCAGGGGGACATACAGGGATCTGAAAAGAGGCTTTCAATCCATCACCCGGTGGCTCTTCTGTCAATAGTGTGACACCCACAGACCCCCGCTCGGACATTGTCCCCCTCGGCCAATAGCGCTCGCCGTTGGGGTCGGTGTTAAATGGGGAGGGGGGGGGGTGTTGAGGGGACAACAAACACAATGCTTTCTGACCGGACTGGACTTGTTTTGGAAAAGAGTCAACATAAGTTTCGCCAAGTTAAGACTTCAGAGCAGGACGGCTCAGAGACACGATACACTAATTTGGACCGCACTTCATTTATAACTTGGACTGTTCTTAGTCTAAATAATAATTTCCTAATTTTAATATGTATTTTTCCAGCCCGAAGCCTTTCTCACCCACACTATCTACACCCACTCACAAAAGTAAGCACACCCCTCGAATTTGAGCAGACATTTTCGTACATCTTCTCACATATAGACGATACTAAAGAAATGAAACTATGGATATAGTTTAGAGTCGTCAAAGTGCAGCTTGTTAACAGTACAGATTTATACCGTCCTCTGAAAATAACTCAACATACAGACACTACTGTCAAGTGATACCAGCTGTACATCTTTAACCATGCGGAGTCACATGACCTATTCATCATGTTCATTCAGTTCGTCTCCAGACCCGTGTGTTTGACATCCAGCAGCTCCGTGATGTCATTATGGAGGAGTGGAAGAGGATCACAGCAACAACATGCGCAGCTCTGGTGAAGTCCAGGCCCAGGAGGACTAAAGCAGTGTTAGATAACGATGGTACTCACACAGAATATTGACACAGTTTGGACACAGTTTGGGCACAGTTTGGACATGTTCACTCATTTTCCGTTGCCGGTTATTTAGACGACAGTAAATCTGTCCTGCTATACAAGCTGCACATTGACTCCTCCAAAATACTGTTTATCTAATCTTTCATTTCTACAGTATTGTCCCTTAAGAACGTATTAATAATAAAGTGCTTGCTGAAATGTGAGGGGTGTACTGACTTCTGTACTGACTCAGCCTGACCCCAGGGAGTCTTTTCTCCTCCACTCTCTACCCGTGAGCTCACCGAGGCCTCCGATGGTGTGCTGGTTGACGTGGGCTGGTATCTGGATGGGCGTGCTCTCTGGCTGGCTCTCCTCGTGGTAGAAGAGTCTGAATCCCTGAAGGCCGGCCACTGGACTCCCCGCGGATAAACGCCAGCGTACGGCGAGCGTCGTACAGTTCAGGGGCTCCAACTGCAGCTCCGGCGCCAGGGGCACTGCACATCACACACACGAGAGAGAGAGAGAGAGAAAGAGAGAGAGATAAACAATCACTCTCAAACCTTACCCTGGTCCATCCTTAACCCACCTCCACATCCGTAATATTAAATGAAAGTCCACATTGTAAAGCTAAAGAATAATTATTTATACAACAGTTAGTTCGATTGAGGTCTCTGATTGGCATTCCATAGCGCTATAACTGTGTGTCTCAGCGTGGGTGAGAGTGGGTCTGTACGGTCCGCAGTACTGAGGAGAGAGCAGCTGCCTGACAAAACCCACATTCACAACCAGTCACAGAAGCACTTTCAGTAAGAACACACATCTGATAACGTTATATCATCTTAAACAACACACTAACGTGTGCTACTAAGCTAACTAGCTTCTTACAGAAGGCTGAATCCCAAATCCATCACTAACCCCTAATCAAGGGCACTACTTGGTGTGTGGAACAAGGGATTGTACACCCTACTGTACATAGTGCACTAGCTTTCCATTTAACACTATTTGGGATTCGAACCCAGAACCCGGAAGTTAACTGAGCTGATATTCTAAAGTGGAAATATAAAGTAAATCTGGTGAGTTTCTCAGGACCGTCCAACTTCATGGTTTATTAGTACCGGTAAGAGTTTAAAACTCATCCAGTTGTGGTTAGTTACTTCCAACAGGTGCGGAAGGATATGTGTGGTTAATACAATCGCGAACCCTTTCACGTGTGGGCGGAGCGAAATAAACGGATAAATAAAGAAACGATTGAAGAAATGATCTGTTGATAATAAATGGTGTTTGTGGAACTGTTGTGTAAAAAGCAATATCACACTTGAGGTCGTGCTGATATTCAGTATAACAGCACAACTATGACTGTGATATCGCTTAATTATGACACTTTTAGCCAAAATGAACCTAATTAGTTAGAGTTTTATGGATTTCACACAAATGTAAAACATAGATGTATAAACAGTCCACACACACACACACACACACACACACACACAGACACACACACACTGATGGACTCAAACGCTGTCTAATTGGCTTCATAGGGCTTTCACTAACGCGAGTTCATGAAATTCGTCATGCCTACTTCACACTTGTTTTACTGCTGCGTTCTTACGGTTTATGACTATAAACCAGATTTAACAAGGCAAACTTTTCATTTGTACTCTCAGCTCATAAACAGGTACAACAAAAGCAATGGAAGCTGAAGTGAATCTGTTTTGGTGAAACACGCTTCTTTACGGAGCACATTCCTGACGTTTCATAAGCTCAGCACTCCGCGTTTATAAGTTTATAAGAGTGTAAAACATCTTTTTGGGTAGAGAGAGAGAGAGAGAGAGAGCTCTCCGGTCCGGGACAAAGTGACCTTGTTTTAAAGCGATCACTTTTTTTTTGTAGCATAATTCATTTGGATGGACTGGGTCAGTGGTTTGAGTGAAGAAAGTCTGATGAAGCCACCGAGTTGTTGTGAGTGGACGGGGCTGAAATGATTCCTCAAGTAATTCGATTACAAAAAATGATGGAGGCAAAATCTTCTGCCTCGAAGCTTCTGTTAATTAATTTTAAAAGCTTGAGTTATGTTTTTGCGCAATTATTTGTTTGGCGTGACACAGCGCGGTTCCGGATGCAAGCCGCCAGTAAACACCGACGCCACTAAGCGCTTACGTCACCCACAAAGCGGAAGGAGATGCACACAGTTAGCTGTGTATTGATTTGATGGAGCGTTCTGTTGCGGCTGCAAAATGGAAAGGAGCGATAAAAATATCAGCGAGTCAAGAGAAGAAGAAACCAGCAAGAGAAAACGACAGAAATTATCAGTAAAGGCTTATGTTATGCCTGAGCTGTAGATTTAGAAACTCTAAGTTTTGAAAGTTAAGTTGCACAACTTAGTGTTTTTGTATAATTATTTATTTTAATGTGTGCCTTAGTTTTTTTTGATACTTAAAGTCATTTATAATATTTTTTTTAGTTTTTGCATCTGAGAAAAGGCTTTAAAATAAGAATGTATAACACTGTAATGCACTTAATTCATCTCAGTCAACTTTAAGATATTCCTTCTATTGTGAATAATGACAATGTTTATTTTTGATAAAATGCTGCATGCATTTAAAATATAAAAGTTGATTTTTCTAAAAAGAAAACCAATTAATATTTGTTTCTCCTATATATTTTACATTGCTGTTTAGTTAAGCAAAAGTAAATTTTATCCGATTACTCGAATAATCGATAAAATTTTTGGTAGAATACTCGATTACTAAACTATTCGATAGCTACAGCCCTAGAGTGGACACTATTCTGTTCTGCTTCTCAGGACTCTGTGGTGCCTTCAGGCTCTGGTTTTATGATCCGTGACGAGGCTTTTTTTTCTGTGTGCCCCTGAGACGGGGTCAGAGTTCAGAGCAGTAACTGAGACAATGCCTTAACAGGATGGTTAGAGTAAGACACAGACAGAGAGAGAGAAAGAGAAAGAACCCGAAGCAAAGGACTAGAACAAATGAGGAGTAAAAAAATTATGGTAGAGGAACAAGGAGAAACGGGCCGAGGAAGAAAGTGGGAAATAATAAAAAATAATAATAATACAATGATCGTAATTAAATAAATTTCTTCCTGTGTATTCGCAAAAAAAATAAAATAAAATTACCAGAACCCAAAATGTCTCTTTGTCCATCATCAAATATACTGTACATGTTAAAACTATTGTAACATATGAAATATCTATGAAACAAATAACACCAGACAGAAATCTGTGAGAAACTATTACAATAGTTTGTAATTAAAACTATTACGAACTATTATTTTTCCGGTTCTACCTTGTCTGCTGGAGGTCTTGGGTGTCCTGTGGGAGGTCCAGACGCACGGCTCGCCCCAGCCCATACTGGTGGCGGCGGCGATCCTGAGCAGGTAGGTGGTGTCGGGCTGCAGGGCCTCCAGCAGGACCCGCGTCTGGTCCCCGGGCAGTTCCAGCTGCGTGGTTGCTCCCTCGGGGCCGGCCCGGTACCACAGCCGATACGCCGAGACGCGGCCGCGGCTCAGCTTCGGCGCCAACGGCGGCCAGGACACCTGGATATCTGTGGGGCTGCGGCTGGTGAGGGAGAGCTCTGGGGCACGCAGGGGAACTGAGAGAGGAACAAGAGAGAGTCATATACAGCAATACTGAACAACATGACACGCGTGTGTTTTTATTCTCCTGAATTATTGGCACCCTTAATAAAATATCAGCATGCTTAATTCTGACGTGTCATTTGGTTTATAAGGGTATGATTTGTTCGGGAACTTCTTAAGATCTTATTTTCTTTACATTATTATACAACCAAAGTTGCAAAGGGAAAAAAAAAACTAAATGATGAAGTCTAGACCGGGTGTGAAACTGTGTGAAAGATGGGATTTATTTATTTTTTCCCCTGGAGTTGGGAATTTGTCATAATATATTCAGCTTGTCTGAATTTCAATTAACATACATCTCCTTGCTTCATATTGTATACTATTTTTAAAAGTATTTCCTCCTCCTTAAGTTCAAATTAAAACCGCACATCCTGAGAGACCTGAGCTGGAGAGATGAGTCTTCTACACACACTGACTCTGTTTAATAATTAACTCGAAACCTTTCATCTCTTTCTTCCTCCATTCTTCCCCTTTCGTTCCTCATCCCATTGTTCATCATCAAAGAACGGACTACTTAAGGGTACAAGGTTGAATACTACGATCACATGATTGATCTCGGACCTTTTCGAGACACACTCACACACACTCTTACATACACATATATAAATCCAGGCCTCACCGTCCTCGAGTGTGTGTTGGATGACGTGGTCGGACATGCGGCTGGCTCCCATGGGCATGTAGGCTACGATGTAGAAGGTGTAGTTCTGTGCCGGTTCCAGGTCGTCGACGATGTAGCGCGTGGTATCGTTGCCGATGACAACCTGGTACTCTTCGTTGTTAAGACCTGTTAGATAAAAAAACCACGAATCACACAAAGATTGATCGATCCATTTTGACCCAAATGCTTCATGTACGGTTCTAATTAATTACTCTATAGTTGGATACGTTTCCATTTTCCTTCCTTCTCATCATCACATGACTGTGTGACATCATCACATGGCCGCATGTTGCTTTCTGTTCAGTAGTGAATAATGATGATGATGAGGTGGACACGGTTGTGATCAGAAGTTAACACGACCTTATTATAATCATGACTTTAGTGCTGGGTTTGTAGTGAGTTCGAGATCAGAAATCAAGACAGTAAAAAAAAAAAAACCTTCAGCAGTCCTAATATTTGCCTTAAATGTCCATTATATGGTTTTGGTGGCCATCAACAAGTTTCTTGCAGAATTCTGGATCAATATTTAACCACCAGTCAGTTTCCAACTTTTAAACACAATCCACAATTTTTTGAAACTGCAAAAGTAAAGTAAAGTTTGCCTGCTTTATCCACCGATCTGTCTGGCAGAAGTTTTTTCCAGTCAGATTTGATGATTTTGAGGTTCTACTGAAGAATTCTTTTCCTTATTCTTCTTGATTCCATGTACTTTGTCCGCTTTATTGTTTCCACTGACAGAAAAACAGCGTTAAAGTGTGATGCTACCACCACCATGCTCATTACCTGCTACAGTGTTCTTCTCACATTTTTACTCGTCCAAACACTCCTCTGATCGAAACATTCTTTTCTTGTCCATTTAAACTTCATTCAAGGTCTAGAGTGTCGATTCTGGAGCAGGGACTTCTTTCTTGGACGGCAGCCTTTCAGTCCGTGGTGCCTTGGTGGCGCCTGGGTTTTTCCTGAGCAGGTTCCTGCAGGTTTCACCACTTTCTCACAATGGTGCTTGAGAATCAAGACGTTTCAGCGCTACTGAATTAATAATCCTGGTGTCTGTATGGACGGGGACGCCAATTAGTCGAATCTGCATTTTTTGGACTGTGTGAGAAAACCGGAGAACCCAGAGGAAACCCACTAAGCTCCAAGCAAAGACGGGGAGAACATGGAAAAACCCTGAGGCGGAATCGATCCCAGGACCTGGAGGTGCGAGGCGACAGCGCTAACCACTAATCCATGAATTATTAGTACATTAGAATGAAATTTAAAGATTAAATTAAATAATCAGATCATGATTAATAAATGAATTTACTTCAACTGATCCGAATCAGTGCACTGCTATGATTTTTAAATTGTTCATTTCTTTCTGTTAATTAACAGTAAATTAAATCTTTTTTATGGTTTGTAAAGAAAAAAAAAAACCTCCTTTAGATGTACAGTTGATGAATATTACTCAATATCGAGTGTGTTTTAAACTGCTGTAGGAGCTCATTTAAGGCAAATCGCCATGTTTAGGTGCAAAACCATCAATGGGAAGAAAATGAGAAGAGGGCAGGCTGTATTTGCTGGAAGTTTACGTCTCGGCTTTGTCACGCGGCTGCGCGGCCTCTGTAACGTTTACATGCATTAATCAGGACATAATCGCTTAATCAGACCCCTGTTAGGCTTCTTTTTTATTCTTCCTCGTTAATCCTATTCAGTTCTCGGGCCTAATAAAAACCAGTGCGGTGGTGGCGGGGGGCCCGACGCACAAGAGACGTGTCAACTCCATCAAATCGGTCACGCCTCTTTAAACGCGGGGTTTAAGATCCGGGCCATGGGGAGGTGAATTCCACGCGCCGATTTTCTCACACCGCCAGAGGCTATGATAAGGCTTTAATTAGTCCGGATTAGCCGTGCGGACGCACAAAAGAATCACGAGGAAGACCGGGGTCCTAATTTCGAAACCTCGCAGAGATCCTTGAGGAGCAGGAAAAAGAAAAAAAAATAAAAGCAACAAGACGTGCCTTGTTCTCTGGCTGAATAGCCTGCTCGCTGACTTCGCTACACTTTAATAGAAATTTACCACACACACACACACACACACACACACACACAGACACACAGACACACATACTCAGACAATGCCTGAGCTGCACCACTCTCTCTCACACACACACACACAATCTACGTCTCCTGCTTTATGATCCTGCTAATTAGTGAAGAATGCCGGTCGGCTCCTCCGGGTTTCTCAGACGCTCAGACTGTAACAGCGCCTAACAGCAGATGCGCTTCGGTCAGAAAAAGAGCAGCACAGAGAGAAAAAAAAACACTCACACACTTTTCTGAGAAAGAAGTGCTGGCAGGTGTTCCCTTTCCTGACTTTTCTTTCTTTCTCATGCTAAAGCGGCGTGATAATTAGGCTGAAGGGAAAAAAAAGAGAGAAAAAAGAGCAGACCGGAAACAAAAAACTAAGAAAATGAACATCCTTGTCCGAAAGTGACTTCTACTGCCTCTTTACAGACAGACGATGCGTAACGGCAGGACCTGCGTGCTTCAACGGGACACAATGGAGACCCGGCAGGACTGTAAACTGTAAAGTGGTAGGTTCCCAGGACCAGGCTTTTTTTTGTTTTCCTTAAATAGCTGGAAGAACGATCAGGGTCACACGGGCTTTTTAGGAATTTCATTCTAGACTTTATGGAAGAATAACTGGGTGAATATTTTATCATTAACAACACTGAGCCTAAGAAGACACTATTTATAAAACTATAAAAGCTCCATGAAGACACCTAGACACGGAGGAACTAGACTGTCCCGCACTCGAGTGTCCCTGACTGAAGCTGGACCTGCGGCGTCCTGATTTTACCTTCGGCCTTCATGTAGTGTATGGAGTAGGCGATGACTCTGTCGGCGTTGTACGCCGGTCTCTCCCACGCCAGCAGGATGGCCGAGCTGGAGACGGTGTCGGCGTGGACGTTCCTGGGCGCGCTGGGCCGGTCCTCTGACATCACCACGATGAGGCGCGCCGTGGACAGGACAGAGCCCTGCTGGTTCTCGGCCTGGCACTGGTAGATCGCGTCGTCCTCGGGGATTATCTGGTTTATCACCAGTTTACTACGAAAAAGAAAAAAAAATTATTTAAAACCTGACACCTGTGTGTGTGTGTGTGTGTGTGTGTGTGTGATCGTGCTTGCTCCGGCTACCTGTTGTACATCTTGATGCGTCCGTTAGAGTGAACAGCCTCCCCGTTTTTGAGCCATGTGATGCGGGGAGTGGGCGTGCCCTCGGCCTGGCACACGAAGCGCCCGGTCCCGGCGCGTGGGCGGGTCAGACTCTCCGGCCACTCCACCAGAGACGGCGGTTCTGAAATCAGTACGTTCTGTGTTATTATTTACTGATTGTACGTTTCAATATAGATGATCATAATCTGTCTATGATGCCTCCTAACCGAGCACGGTGATGTTAGCGGCGGCGAGCGTGAAGTTCCTGGTTCCCGGCGTGGTCGCTCGGCACACGTACACGCCCGCGTGCTGCCTCCTGACGTCGGAGATGAGCAGGTTGCCGTTCCCGAGTACTTTGGTGTTGTAGACGTCGATGGGCTTGTGGTCGGCGCGGCTCCACGAGATCAGCGGGCGGGGATTCCCCACCGCCGCGCACTCCAGCAGGGCGCTCCCGTGAGCCGCCACCGTGACGTTCCGCGGCCCGGCGATGATCTGCGGCCGCTGGGGGATTCTGGGGGACGGAGCTGGACCGATAGGGACATGATAAGGGAAATTGATTAGAGATAGAGGAACAAAAAATAAAAAAAACTAAACGTAATAACGAAGAAAGCTTTCGAATCGGTCTCGTTCACCTGGGGTTACGGTCAGCGTGGCTTCGACGCTCCGGCGCCGGCTGGCGATGTTTGTCGCCACGCATCGATAGCTCCCGGCGTCTTTCTGGTCCACTCCCTGGATCTGCAGCACGCCGCCGGGCAGCACCGTGATTCTGAGCGCAAGATAAAAAGATCACAGAGAAATAAAACAACAAATCGACAAATCAGACGATGGGCGTCGGCTCTCGGGCGGGGTGCGTACTGTACCTGTCGGTGGCCAGCGGTAAGGTGACTCGGTTGAACTCCCAGGTGATGATTGGTGGAGGTACGGCGCTGATTTTGCAGGAGAAGCGTGCGACCGAACCCTCCGTCACTACTATGGAGGAAGGCTGCTGGGTGAATGTGGAAATACCTGGAGAGAGGGGAAGAAAGTGAGACTTTACACTTATAGCAGAAGAAGAAGAAAAACTCAAAGAGAAACTGAAAACAATCCTCAACAAACCAGGATGTGATTTAAAGGCATTTTTAAGGTGTAACGTCGCTACATCTCATCTAATTTGTTTTGTTTTTTTAAGGGAACACTGTTTGCTCCATCAACAGCCAGTGTTTAGGGTTCGGAAACACCAAACACACACACACACACACACACACACACACACACACACACACTGCATCCTCCTCTTACACCTGTGAGATGTAAAGAGTTTCAGGGCTTTTGAATGTCAAAGCGTTTATAAAGTTTCACAGAAAGCGCTGAAAGGTGATTATTTGGAGGGGACGGGCGAGACGAGGGCGGTGACAAAGGGGGCAGTGAAACCTGAAGAACCGTCCGGAACATCCAGGTGCGCTTCATCACCAGCGTCTCTTCTTTCAGTATAATGGCTTTGGGTCCGAGGTTAGGATGACCCACGAGCCACGTTCAGAGACAGAGAGAGAGAGAGAATCTGTGAGAGGTGATACAGTGCTGGCGGATCATTTGGAGAACCAAAAGGTCTTTAGATAAACATGGACACGTCAGATCTCACAGCAGCGCCTCACTGTCCTTTTGGTCCTGATTTCATGTGTGTGTGTGTGATGGAGCAGGATTTGACTCCTCACCTCTTTTTGGTGAAATCACCTGGCTTCCCACATTCTCTCTCTCTCTCTCTCACAGATGTTTCAGAACCCTGGACTCTCAATCAACTATTTAATAGGAAACATTATTTTAAATACACTACGCTTAATTAAGGATGGGGCAAAATGTCAAAAATATCCTAACATGATTCTAGATGAAAATGAAAATTTACTTTAACCTATGTTTAAATAATTTCTTATTTAAAAGCAGTGATTTATATTATTAATTCTTATACTTTTATTTCTTTCTGTATATATTTTTATGTGTAAAAAAAAAAGAATTAAATCAAAAT
>JAOTRS010000032.1:1325539-1337122 GCA_028565755.1 Dinotopterus cunningtoni
GGGTGTGGTCTTTGTGCCTGTCAGTCTCATTAAAGAGGGTGTGGTCTTTGTGCCTGTCAGTCTCATTATAGAGGGCGCGGCCTTTGTGTCTTTAGGTCTCATTGAAAAGGGCGTGGTCGTTGTGCTTGTCAGTCTCATTGAAGAGGGCGTGGTCTTTGTGTCTGTCACTCTCATTAAAGAAGGCATGTTCTTTGTGTCTGTCAGTCTCATTAAAGAGGGCGTGGTCTTTGTGTCTGTCACTCTCATTAAAGAGGGCGTGGTCTTTGTGCCTGTCACTCATTAAATAGGGTGTGGTCTTTGTGCCTGACAGTCTCAATAAAGAGGGCGTGGGCACACACACACACACACACGCACACACGCACACACGCACGCACACACACACGCACACACACGCACACACACACGCACACACACAGGCACACACACACATCGGGGACATGTATTATGAGACATGTATTAAAATATTTTACTGGTAAAAATTTGCAAAACAAAAATGTTTCAGAGCTGAGCTTACCCAGAAACCCGAGCTGCCTGCTTTTGGAATAAACAATATCCAGTTTCGAATGTCAACACACACCTCCAACTTCGGACCCTCATAACACACCACAAAACTACCTGCATAAACTTCATCAGATCAGTGCTGTTATCATCTCTACAGCTGAAATGAGTGAATCAGCGCACACACACATTAAATACACTGTCCTGTGTTCTCTCTGTACTACACACTGAAAACACACAAACACGAGTGGAACTTATTTCTCCAGTGAGAGACACAGGCTTTACTGGTGACATGGTATTTCTTTTGCTTTCTTGCTCTCAACATGTCCTGTTTTTCCACAGCAACACACATTTTCTCAAAATTAGGGGCTTAAACCACAGAGCAGCAGGAATGCAGTCTGTTCAGCTTTCTAGAGCAGATTTGAGTCAAAATTTCAGCTCCGAGCCGAGAACAGCACAAACAAGAACAAGCAGACAGACGACAAAACACTCATTTAAAGCTCATTAATTCAGAATTCAGGATCCTAAACAAAGGCGACAGTCTGCTAATTCTGATAGCATTACTCTATATGGCTCACTTCAGAAATCCTATCCATCCATCCATCCATCTATTAGGACATTCATCACTTCCTCTGATCTGTTCATCCATTGGTCCATCCACCAGCCTATTCACCAGTTCATCCACAGGTCCATCCACTGGTCCTTTCACTAGTCTATCCACCTACCCAACCAGCCATTCACAGAAACAGCTGCCCATCCATCTTCTCATCCACTTATCTGTCCATCCATCATAAATCCGAGCAGCTTCCCATCCATTAATCTATTCAACAAGTCTTCCATCCAGTAATCCATCTATCCTTTCAAAATCCATCCACCTACCCAGCCAGTCATTCACAGACTTGACCATTCATCTTGTTGCCATGAATCCATACAGCTGCCTATAAATTTACTCATTAATTTTCTCATCCATTCATCCGTCCATCTATCGTTAATCTTACCAGCTACCCATCTATTAATCTATCCAGCAAGCGTTCCTTCCTTCCATCAGTTTATTACTACATTCAACGATTCATCCACCAGTCCAACCAGCACTCCATCCACCGGTCCGTCCATCAGTCCATCCTCCAGTCTATCCATCTAGCCAGCCAATCATTTACCCACTCTACCATTCATCCAGCTGCCATACCGCTGTCCATCCATCCATCCATCCATCAAGATATTTATCCACTCAGCCATCCTTCCAGTTGCCCATCCATCAATCTATCCTACAATCCTTTACATCCTGCACATCCATCATTCATCCATTCCCCAATCCATCTATCAGTTTAACCATTCATCCAAAAAATTAAATATATCAATAAATATATCACCACAACAATACATTATATATGTACATTATACATATAATATGCAGCTTGTTTAAGTAACAGAGAGAAACTCAATAAAAACAGTAAATCTAACAGATTTCAGTTCTAGACAATGTAAGCTAAGATCAGCTAAGGCCTGCTGCTTCTCTATATGCACTGGCTCACATGCTTAACCACTCAAATATGTTTTACCATCTCTAAAACAGAGTGTATCTGTGAAAGTAAAACATTGGAGCTGGTGAAATGTGTGATTAATGCACTCAGATCTAATAAGCACTAAACATGAATTAGTCTGTGTTGTCTTCACTTGTCACACACAGATGAGTATGTAAAGCATGCATGAAAGCATGCACGGGTGTTTTATCAGTCACCTTTCAGACATGCCGAGGAACAACAGCAGTGGAAAAAATGTCCAGCGTAATCATCCGGAGCGGTCCGGCCCGGGTTAGGTTAGTGAACTCAAGGGGGAAAAGTCAAGCCATGCCAAATCTTTGAAACACAAGCTCTATGGTGTGTGCTTAAAAAGAACCGACTTTGATCATTAAGGAACACGGTTTCTATTCTCCAGCTCTTCGGCTACAGTTCGAGAGCACGGCCATTACCCTCAGAGCTGAATCAGATGAATCAAGTCTAAACCGTGCTGTGTTGTGGTTCACTGGCCTTATCGGTCAAGCGGGAAACACTCCTCTAATCTTGCCACTGATGTAGCCTGATAGACAAAGAGCTAGGGATCAGAGCTAGGGTTACGGTAAGAACATTGCTTCCAGACCACCTAAGTAAATAATATTCCCAACCTGCTCCATTTTTCAAGGAGTAAAACAACATTTCTTGCACAAACAAACAGCTGATCACTGCTGCTGTACTACAAAAAATATAACGATGGTGGGTAGAGTCCCAGAAGTTCCAAAAGAGTAAAAGTTAATTAGTTAGCTAAATCTAAACAAGGGTTATATCTCACGAAAGAAACAAAACTGATGTTTGTCTGAAGTGCGTACGTCTGCCTCATTAAAGTGTCAGGAATGCGGAGATGAGAAATGCAAACAAACCGTTAACAAAGTTACCAAAATCCCCTGTACAAACAGAAGCTAAGTGCAAAGAACAATGAGGTTGTCTTCAATAAAACTCTTATTGAGTATGAATAATCAGTGATGGACAAAATACATAAATCGTGTACTTGGGGGAAGTAGAGGTACCCTAGATAAAGTATTATCCTACATACAATATACAGTTAGGAAATGTAGTGTGTAGGTGGCAATTATACTGCTTTTGGATCAGTTTCCCAAAGAAAAATTTAATTATTTAATTTTAATATGCCAAATTTAGATTGAGTGCACAAAACGCACCATTTTTCATTCATTCATTCAATCATAGACTTTAGCGCTTATCCTGTACAGGATTGAGGTAGGCCTGGAGCCTATCCCAGGAGACTTCGGGCACAAGGCGGGGTACACCCTGCGCGGGGTGCCAATACATCATTAGGGCACACACACACTCATGCACTACGGCCAATTTGGGAACACCAATTAGCATAATCTGCATGTCCTTGGATGGTTGGAGGAAACTCGGAGGAAACCCACCAGACACAGGGAGAACACACGCAGACCTGAGACGGGACTCGAACCCTCATCCCTGGAGATGCGAGGCCACAGTGCTAACCACTACACCACCGTGCTGCCTGATTGTTCTAAACATTAAAAATAGTCTGGTATTTCTTCACAATTGTACAGTAAGTCAACCTCACCGATATTGTTAATACTTGGTTGAAGTATGGAGTTGTTAAAATAAATCTTGAGTGAGTACTTCTTAAACACATACAAAAAATTTGCTGTACCCATAACATGCAGTATGATTGGTTCACTGCCTGTGGGTGAGATCTCTCCGCAACAATACTTACAGTTTCAGATAGTTTTTTTGCGTTTCCTAGATCAATACGCCTCATTGCGGTTGCATTCTGCTTACGATCAAAGCATACGCTGGAAATGAACGTGAAATGATTCGTAATGTCATGCCAGTGCGAGAGGGATTCATTCACGTTTACTGCCTTTAATTTGGCATTTATAAAAACACAACCCTGTGGTTAGGCCTTTTCATACCACGCTCATTTGAACCGTGTCAGGGGCGCAGCTGGTGTATCGGTGCACACGTGTCGAGAGCGCTCGCTCTTTCCGTCGAGGCCCATTACATTACATTACTGCGATGCTGGATCCCATGATTCAAAGCTCTCTCATTCACAGCCACCATCAGTGGCAGACATCAGAGAATTGCTTCCAGCTTGAGTGACAAGTAAATGCGTTCACAACGCGGCGACGACAGCGGAAAAACAAACTTGGAAGGAGGTTAAAATTTACACACACACATCTGCTACCTATTTACATGAGCAGGCACGGCTCTTGGCCTTTGGGAAAGTGCACAGCCGTGCACAGACCGATCCTGGAGTGACCTTGAGGAGAAAAATGTATGGTATTGAGGGACTCGATAACACGTCTGAGGTTCCCTCGAGTGCGAACCCGAGGCCACTCGGGACGAGCGAGGAAGAATTAAAGCTGCTAATGCGCTGAAATGCGTTGTTTGCATAGGCATTCTCGGAAATCTACTGTTTATGGGGACGCTATTCAATTTCCTGTAACGTCCATATTTTGCTATGTCTTAAGTTAGCACAGGTCTCAGTGCTGAAATATCCCTCAGTCAATGCATTTTTTCCCCACACCTCAAACTCGCTTTATTTCACTCCTCTTTCACATTCGCCGTTTCGGTGTCTCAGCTACTTCTGAGCCACGCCCCCCCCAGAGAACAGGAAAGCTGAACCCGGGGGGAGTGGATCCTCCTATATGAGGTCACATAAGGTGGAAAATCTAACTGTGGCTTGTTTAAACACTAAACAATACAAAAAATGGCAAAAGGACAAAAAGCAGGGAATGTACAGTATTTTCTCATATTGTTTTTTACATGCACACCAGAGACCCATCTAAATGTTTAAAAAGTACATTTTGCATAACAGGTGCCCTTTAAACATTATATTTCTTTAGACATTTACCATCAAAGTGCATTCAAGCAAATTATAGTGAAGAAAAATCAAACATTGTCTAGTACGATACCAATAAATCGATTCAAACTACAGTCTGGATGTTGATCATGTTGTAAATGACTACTATAACTAGAAGGCAGGTGCACAACTTCATTACATCAGATACAACATCAACAGTCTAATGGCGACTCCAGGATGGTGGCCTACTAGTCAGAACTGCAAAGACCAAAAAAAAGTTATAAGATTAAACTTGCCTAAAGAACACGGATGCTGGAGCGAGGACGATTAGAAGGAAATGTTACAGAAAAACTAATCTAATTCTGAGACGAGACAAAGAACCTCATTTGTCTGAAAGGGAAAGAAACGACAAGATGTTGAAGAAGTGCTTGATACCATCTGTCAAGCGTGGTGGAGTTAAGCGGGTGCTTCGGTGGAGATTTATACACGATTAAAAGGTTCTTGAACAAGGACGATCACCACATGGTGTTTGACTGGAGCTAATTTCCTTCTACAACAGGGAAAGAAGCAGTCAGCTGGTATTGTGCACAGTCCCCAGACCAGCTGAGGAGAAGCTGCAGGAGCAGATTGACCGTATGGGTGTGTACAAAGTGTCCATGAAGTCCATGAAGCCAATCCAAATGCATGGGGTGAAATTTCCTCAACAAACTGACAGCTAGAATGCTGGAAGTCCACAACTGCTGTTACTGTTGTAAAGGGAGGATTTAATGATGGAGGCAAAATGAGATTTCAAGCTCTTTTGGCGTCATTTGAGTTTTCATGCAAAATCATGACTTTGTCCGTGTGAGAAACAGACAGTAACCACGTTCCACGTTAATATTAACTGGAAATACAACACTTGTGTAGATAAAAAGAAACAATTAAAGTTCCATGTAGTTACGCTCAAACAGTTTTGCTTTTGCCTGCTAATAAATTGCTACTCAGTTGTAGCCATCGCTTCTGTCCTCTAATAACAAAAACAAACAAAAAAAAAAAAATCAGAAAACAGTACTCAGCAGGGTGGCATTATCATGATTAAACCAATGTTAAGTAAAGTTAACGCATTAACGCATGAATGTATTATTAGACAACTGTAATTTTGACTGTAACTGTCATACTCATTTTCCAAGGGTCTTAAAACATGTAAATAAATAAATAAATCGGCCAATACACAGTATTGGTTCTAATTTTGGATATTTTTTTATGTTGTACATATAATATAGAAAATGTGTGAAGAAGCAACTTCTGAAGTTTATGCAACATGAAAGTGACCGATCTCGCTTTCCTAAAAATTTTAGTGATTTTATTTGTGCCCCTTAAATGGCTATGTTTCACCGTTATACTGTCTCGCTTCAAGCAATAATCAATTTAAATGACAAATTATTAATATTTATTTATGAGTACTGATACTAAAATTGGTGTCAGCTTCTAGAAGCATATGACCTGTAAAAATTGTTGTTTAAATTGGTTTTTTGGTTAAAAGCTTAAAAAGCAAAAAATCTGTAGTGTCCGTAACCATGTTAAATTCATGCTGCAATATCTTAACAATTTAGCATTTTAGAATAATACACTTTTTCAGGTTTATGTCCTTCATGTGAAATCTAAATCGGCCAAGTTTCATCTGAATGACAGTTAAGATCACTGAAAGATTTGAATTCGAAAAAGTTACGGACACTACGAACATAAAAGGGCATTAAATTGTATTTAGCAAATGTATTTCTTTTTAACTGATAAAAATATGACTGTTTATGGATATTATTTACAAATAACAAAGCATGGGTCGTGAGATAAAAAACATTAACTATTTTGAAAAACGCTGTTATATAATCCTATCTGAAAATTCACTTTTTCACCTAGGTGACACTTTTTTAGCACCGATACAATGTTTTGGCCGAAAAAGGTCTTGATGGAGATCACTAGTCATCAGCTGAGAACTCCTGCGCTATACAAAACAAATAAATACTTCTAGCGTGCAGAATACACATTAAAGATGTGTACAGACACACACAGTATAAATTTTACACGTGTAAATGTAATATACGCCTCATGGACAGAAAAAAAGCCCGCTATTATTAATAATAGAGCTGTATTAGATAGAAATAGAGACTCAAGACACATTAAAGACTAGAAATACCCCGTCAGCCCCATACCAAACCATCCTACCCCCCTGGCCTCCCCTCCTCTCCCAAACCCCAGCAGCTGACTTCGTGCCATGTGCACTCCTCTCAGATCATGTCGTTAAATTTGAGTCGCTGGCACTGGGCGTTTCAGTGCCGAGGCCAGACAAGCTGGAGACAGGCAGCTCCATATTTATACCCCTGCAGGAGGCCCTGTCAGCTATCTGCTATAATTAGCCACAAGGTAAACAGTTAAAAAGATTTCTCATAGTGCTAAAGGGATAATAAAAATGGAGGAACCCCCGTACTGCCCTCCCTTTATACCATATTTGTATAGAAATATGTACACACTCTGAGTTTCTGGCTACAAACACAGAAGAACAAGTTTAAATTCTTTTTCGAAAGCCGGGGGGTGGGGGGTGGTGGTGGTGGTTTGGCCAAACCTGTTGTGCAAAATATTTCCCAGAAAGCTCAGCTCCAGAGTAAACAAGAGGCACAAGCAATAATTGTCAAGAGTGTGATCATAGGGGCTGAAATCTGTACAATCAGAAACACACATATTTGCACACACACACACACACACACACACACACACACACACACACACACACACACAAATTGTGATTTATAGCCAAACTTTCTTACAAAAGCTCCTCTATGAGACTCAGACTCTGAAAAAGTTGTTAGAAGTTTCATACCAAGAGATTCCCCCTAATCTTTACTACCACTATTTGCATAAGATTAATATTCTTAAAAGAGAAGTAGCTGGTCTCATAAGAATAAAACTTTCTCATCAAAGTAAGAAATAAAAATAATATATGTGGAACTCATGATGTACCTAGTGATCTGGATTTAGGTATAAGCTTGACAAATTACTCGCTGATTAATCAGCCATGCTGTTTTAGTAGTTAGACTACCCTCACTAGCATCCTTTCTAGCATTAACAAACACTCAAACTTAGGGTTATGTTTTGAATTTGATATTTACTTAAGGTCAACTCTTTTCAACCATCTATCCAACTGCAAACGAACACTAAGTATCCCCAGAAGAAATCAGACCGCTTACCCCAGCGTTGGTAAAAGCCTGTTGATTTTTAACATTGTCGCTGGTATCCTTTGGCAAGTTGGGCTCTTTCACACCATTCCCTCGAGACACGTGTATATGCACATGTGCCCCTCCGTTCACGCAACTGAGCTGTTGTGTGTTGGACATATGACATGATATCCCAGTGCTCGAGAAGGGCACCTCAAGGGAAATACTCCTCTGCAAACCTCGGGGAAACCAGATTTCCCGAGACGCGTTGGATTCGCCGATAGTCGGATACGTGTGGTGTCTCTTCTCGGTCGATAACTTCCCTGTGGGAAGCACACACGCCGAGGTGCTACGGTACAGCTTCGGATTACGGTTCCCAAGCTTTGTGTTAGCTTCCTCAGACTTTTCTGAGGATTTAGAGCAGTCAATGCTGACCACAGTTCTCGCCGTGTTTCCTTTCCCAGGTGGAAGCGGGGGCTGGTTTGTAGGGTGCACCAGCACACCAGAGTGCCTTTCGGGTTGTTCGGATCTTACCGACAAGTCATTTGAAACGCTAAACTGCAGAATGGGCCTGGCATCCCGAACCTCAGTGGGCTGAGCACAGGTGCTCTTAGACAGTCGAACTCCATTCACCGCTGATGCGACGGAGACCTTGGGCTCGTCTGCAGACGCGTCTGTCGGCGAAAGCTGCAGCTGGTGCGAGGTCTGAAAGGGTCCTCGGGTAGACGTGGGGAGCAGCGGAGCTGCCACGGGACTGACAGGTGAAGCTGGCGGTGTGGTGCAGGGACTACGTGGGAAAATGACCAATGATGAGCAGCGACGTAAGGGAGCCTTGGTCCTCCGACGGAATGCGCCTTTATCGTGGGACATCTTGCGCTCGGCAACATCCGATTCGAATATGCTGTTGCTGCTACAGTAGCCGACATCGCTAGCAGTGCTGCTGCTACACGATCCTCCGTCAGAGCTGCCTCCAGCACCGCTGTCGCAAATCCCGTGGTCCGTTTCTTCTCCACCGCCACCACAAATTTCTCCATCCAAATTCTGCCTGCTGGAAGACTGCAAAGAAATCTGCAATGTGCTTTTCCTATTCCCAGCGCTGCTGTTCACTTTGGGTACAAATACAGTAGTATGCCGTTGGAGGCTGCCGTAATCTGGTGACAGAGGTGGCAGACCGAGAGCCAGTTGCCCCGGAGTCACTTTCATATGAAACGAGTTGGGGTGAGGCAGAGGCTCCGCAGGGCTCCGAGCAGGTGTCCCAAGCCCGTCCTCTACCTCATGGCTGCAGCTTTCAGACAGAGGGTCAGTGTTGCTTCTCCTCGCGGCAAAATGCAGGCGCAGACGGCGTGCCATTTAGCCTGACCCCTTAATCCCAAACAGACATGGTAAAAAAAACTGCTAAGTGGAGATTAAAAAAGAAAAAGAGAAAGAAACAGCAGAAGGCGGTGAGAGGCAGTGCAACTGTTCCAAGTCCCACGCTGTGATTACAATCGTTAACGTTTGCACATAGCCAAAATAGCTCCAGTGACAAGTTGCATTCCTCCTGAGGTTCCTCCAATGCTAATGGCCAGTGCAGGTCAAATGTGCTGCACAGAAAAGTGCTGTACAGCCTATAGCTCTCCACCGTGTGTCAGCAAACTCCCAGGTGGTCCATCTCTTTAAGGAGCTGAAACAAATTCTGGCTCAGAGTTTCCTGAAGGCAACTGCGACGAGCAGGCACAAACACCCAGTAAACGCCCCTTTCTTTCGGCACAACACTCCACAGTCAGACCTCTGTCCTGCTTTAACTGCACTAATGCATTTCTGCCTAAAAAATATCCAGAGCCTGAGACCTTGCCCCCATCCCCTTAAAAAAGGAAAGGAAAAAAAAAAAAAAAACAGCCCGTGATCAGCACACTGCAAAAACAACAGGCTTCTGTGCATGAAGTTTTGAAAGAGAGCTATAACTTGCCTGCCTCTGTGCCAAGCTCTGATTCCGCCGGAGCTGCAGCCTGCTCATATTTTTACCTCCCGTGGGGTTAAATTACGGCAAATAAAGCGGAATGGCTTTCGGATTTAATTTTGTATCAAACTGAGGATCAGGTTTCCTAAATGCCGGTTGTGGAAATGTTTGAGAAGCCGGCAGAGGGCTTCGATGTACTGTGAGAAGATTACAAAGTTTATAAACTCAGCGTCTGCCTTCAGCAACTCGACAGCTATTAAACTAAACACTGAAAAAAAAAACTGCTGCCCCGCTGGAGAAAAGAAACCTGAACTTGCCTGGAAGCTTGCTTGAGGGTTTTGACAGAAGTGTCTTTTTATTAAGGTTGAGGTTAAGGATAAGGAGGAGGCTCTGGAGAGCCCTCTAGCTCACATGGACTCGTGCCACTGCGCGTCATTTTAGCTATGCTGCAGCGGCCAGGGACGGCCCGTTCGTCTGTCAATGCCATTCCAGCAACATCAATCAGAAACAATTTCACGTGGAGGAGTTATTTCAGAGTCTGTAAACAGTCCCTCGGCATACTAAACTGAGAGGAACAATACTCGGGGAAGCGTTTGAAAAGATCTGCAAATAGTAAACTCAATTCGTTCAGTCTAATTACTGAATATTTGGTTTCACAACAAACAGAAATAAACAGAAATATCATTCATTAACTGTTATCGCAATCCCGATCTGGCAAAATAATTGCATTATGCAACAGAATTTAAGATTTCTACCCACTTTAAAACTTTTTTGTATTTGATGCCCCGCAGCTCTTTTATCTTTAATAATACATAAAGTTCAATCACAATCTTATCTGTAATAAATGTAATTCTCTATATTATATTATATTATTGTACATGTACAGTACAGAATACAGTTCACTTATATTTACTTACCGTCTACTTTATTACTAATAGCTGTACCTCTGCTCACTCCATTATCATAACTCTAAAAGCTGGTCAATTTTGAGTGAAAGGTTGTAGTTTGTGCATGCTTTGGGGTAATAACCAAACTGTATGATTTTTTTTTAAGTGAAGATAATTTTTGTGTCATAATTGTGTCGTTATTTATTTTAAGTGACATTTCTCTCTCTCTCTTTAAGTTTATCAATGACAACTCATTTATAATTAATTTTTCTTGAGGGATAACTCAGTTGTGTGCGTAATTTCAGTAGATGACAGTATTGCATAAGTTTGTGTAATAGATCATACATTTATTGTGTTTAGGTAATTAACAGTTTTTGTGTAATTTTAAATGATAACTTGAATATTTTATGTAATTTTGACTGAATAATGTTTTTTTGGTGAAATTTGAAAATAATTAACAGGTTATTTTGGTTATTAATATGTAATTTTGAGTGAAAATTTAGCTGTGTATTTAAGTGATAACTCAGATACTTAGTGTAGTTTTAAGTGATATAGTTTTGTGTAATTTTTGTTCTGTATTTTTCTACCCATCCCAAGGCATCTGGAGATTGTACCAGCTTCAGTAGACAAAGGCCAACCCTGCAAGGTTTCTGAGGCATCCAGAGAAGGACCAGCTCCAGCTGGATTCAGCTTTATGATGGTTGGAGCTACACATGCTGCT
>JAOTRS010000032.1:1365726-1381578 GCA_028565755.1 Dinotopterus cunningtoni
AGAAACCTTTCTCAGTAACTAAACTCCACATTACTGTAGATATCTTGATGTGTGCGCACATGTGTGTGTGTGTGTGTATGTGTGTGTTATGTTGTAGTTATGAGTTAGAGTTATGTTGTAGTTTCATCAATGCTTTAACAATACATTCTTTAAAATATTCACAAACTTTACCATGACCAACATTACTGTTACATAAACACAGTACATCTGTGAATCAGCTCGGTTTCACAAACCTGGAGACAGTACACTGTGCACCTAAGCAAAACTGCAGAACTGAGTCATGACCTCACTCCCAATCCTCTCTAATCTACATTCATATTAATAAATCCAAATATTAAAAATCATACTCTCTGTTTCTCTCTCTTTGTCTCTCTCTCACACACACACACACACACATACACACACACACTCCCTGAGGCATCTGTTCCTACCTGTGTTCCTTCCATTTATGTTATATACATGTAGCAACCCACTTATTTTCACCAAGCGTCATTATCTTATGGTAAGTGTTAGATTTGCCAAAATAAATGGTTCAAGTAGCAAGAGGAACATCTACATATCAAGTGTATCTGATTTAATTAGGGTATTTAGCGAACATGTTATTGAATAAAAAAAGCAGAATTAGATAAGAAAAATATAAACAAAAATGAGTCGATGTGCGGAAAAGAAAGTATTTGTCTTTAATAAGCAAGCAGAAGGTCGACGGTGCTGAGGGAAAAACTCCCTGAGATGGGAAAAGGAAGAAACCTTGAGAGGAACCAGACTCAACAGGGAACCCATCCTCATTTAAGTGATAACGGATAGTATGACAATAAATCAGTCCCAGCTATATCTGTGTGCTATGAGAGTAAAATTTAAATTTAACGGGAAAGGTTTATAAATTAGTATAAAGTCTGCGTTCATTGTTGGAGATTAGGTTAAAAATACTGTTCAGGAGAATCTCAGTCCGTTGCACAGTTGGACTGCCGTTTGCTTTGATAATAGCCTTGGCATCATTTTAATAAGTTTTTGCAATGTCACAAAATTTGTTGTCATGCAGAGCCGCATTAATACACATGAGCAACCCCAGATCATAACACTGCCTCCACAGGCTTGTCCGGTAGGCACTAGGCATGATGGGTGTATCGCTTCATCTGCTTTACTTCTTACCCTGATGCCCTATCACTCTGAAACAGGGTAAATTTGGACTCATCAGCCCACATGTCCTTTTTCCCCACTGCTCCATAGTTTATTCTTTAAGCTCCCTAAAAGATTGAAACCATTTTTTCTGATCATCTGGTTCACAACTATATTTCCAGGTTTTTATAGTGTGTGTTTTTGTTGGATTTGTTGTGGATCTTGAAATTGAGCGTGTTGAATTAGAACTAACGTGGCACAGTGGCATTGTTTTTAGCACTATGACCTCGCACCTCCAGGGTCGAGGGGCAACTCCCACCTCAGATCTGTGTGTGTGGAGTTTGTATGTTCTCCTCATTCTTGCTGTTTTTTTTCCGGGTACTCTTCTTCGGGTTTCCTCCCACAGTCTAAAGGCATCTAGATTAGGCTAACTGGCATGTCCAACTTCTCTATAATGTATGAGTGTGTGTGCCCTGAAATGCTTTGTCTTGTACCCTGAGTCCCCTTGGATAGGCTCCAGGCCTGCCGTGACCCTGGACAGTATAAGTGGTAAAGAGAATGAGCGAGTGTTAAAGCTGAGGGTGGATAGTTGGGTGGTGGTGTTTCTGGGCTGGGTGTGGATGTAAAAGGTGTTCCCCCTGACTGTAATTTTTAAAGGCTGGACTGATACTCACCTCTCGCCATTTGTTCAGGATCAAACTTAGCTGCTTTGTCACAATGTCAGCTGTTAAAAGTCCTATACAAATACAATCAAATTGAACATTTAACTCTTTTAATGTGTCAGTTTAAAGGAAGGGGGTTTGAAAGACATTTGAGCCAGATTCATGTTTCTCCTTTGTACGTCGAAAGCTTTGACCTGTTTCAAAACCCAGCCGCTTCTCCCAAATGTCTCTGCGAGCGAAACAGCAAAGGGTAACTGTCTGAAGCGTAATGAATGCACGCTCACTCCTGTCTGGCTCCAGCGCTGACCGATCCATCAGCCGAATCACAGAGTAGAGGCGTGCGAACGAGAGCATGTTGCAGCATTTAGTGCTGCTCTTTAAAGCTTACTTGGTTTTCTAGAACAGCATGATCCTAAGCGCTAAGACTAAAGTGATGAGGATTTAGAGACTATTTTATGGTGAAGGATTACACTATGCATGTTGTTGCTCTAAGGCTGTTATGTGTTTGTATGAGAGAAAGAAATGTAAATATTAAAGCGATTTTAACTTCACAGACGTCCCTCTAATGTGCAATGAACACTCAAAACATACATTAGTGTAATGTGAGGAAACAAAATCAATATGAAACCCTGATAAAATCTGGTTAGGGGTAGAGAATGTAGACAGGATTATTAACAGATTTTAAAAGGAGGAGATAAGCGTCAAGTGGACTGATAAAGCATTAGAAGACAAACACTGTGCCCTGCTTGTCTAAAAATGTTTAATGAAGATAGATTTGCCAAAGGGAAAAATGCCACAGGTCAAGGCAGTCCATCATGAAGCCATTTAGAGAAAAGATCAGTTTCATAGCACATGGCTGCTGTTTCAGGATCAATATCATTGAGACCATGGGGGAAAAGTCTGAAATCGAGATCTGAAGAAAACAATTAACAGTTTGAAGGTTGCCTTGTTGTGACTAGTTCAGATACTCACATGTATACTCACAATCTGAGTTTCATACTGTACTTGATTGGGAATGGTCAAATTGGAATTTATGTGACTTTTTGCCTCTGCTCATGTGTAGAGCATTGACATCATCAGTCCCCACTAAAAGGGGCACAAAGCAGCTAAAAGAAGGTTTCTGGCTTTCGTCCTTCTTTTGGACCTTGACAAATACAGACGACTTACCGGTTGCTGTCCCCCAAGCGTGTTTTTCGCTAAAATTGCACCCATTATTAAAAATGAATGAGAAGTCGCATGAGTATAAAGTGTTTTAACTCAGATGGCATGAACAAAAATGTATCCGTTTCAGAGGACAGACGTGTCCACATTAGAGGCAGATAAAAATCACTTGTGATTATAAATTTGATCTGTCACATAATGCAAATCAGATCTGACAGAAGAAATCATGAACAACATGGCTTGCAACGTGAATAGCTTGTAACCTTAGGTTTAGACCAACTTCAAAACTGATACACAGAGAGAAAGAGAGAGAGAAAGAGACAGAAGAGAGAGAAGAGCTTTCTCACAGCTCCAGCTGAAAGCCTTTCAGGTTTATACTTTTGCATGACAGCCCACACACTGTTAAGTGTTTTTGAGCAGAACCTTCTTGGTATGGTTCTTTAGGCAGGTGAGAGCACAGCACGCACACACACACACACACACACACACACACACACAGAGACTCAGGTCCGAGAGCGTCTGAGTCACACTGGAGTGCGTGGTTCAGTCGCACTGAGAAAGTCAATAAATTGCATGAAGGCAAGTGGACAGACATAGGCTGTTTAAGTTGATGCTTATGTTATGTCATACTGTATATGTGCGGTGTAGGAGTGTGTGTATAAGTGTGTGTTCATGTATTATCTTAATAATAACAATTTACATGCTTTCTTGTTCTCCCTGTGCTTGGTGGGTTTCCTTCAGGTATGATAGTTTCCTGCCATGAGGGCATGAAGATTTGCCAGTAGTGTGTAAATGTTGACCAAGGGTACACGGGAATAAATACAATGGTCACCATTGGCCTCGACAGTCTCGCGTTGTCCTACCGAGGTTCCTAGATGGATGGATGGATGGATGGATGGATGGATGGATGGATGGATGGACATGCTTTCTCCATGTTTATCCTCATAATTTGTTTGTTTCTCTTAATATTCATATCTGTTTTTTATATCTTTCTGTCACTCAAACAATTCTTTCTACAGTAATATTCCCAATACCTTTGCTTTTCTTTTTTCCTTCCTATCCATCTCCCTGTTTCATTCCCTGAATAGCATGACCAACTCCACAGCTGTGCCTCCTCTAACTGAGCCTTACACACACTGATGTGCTGACCTGCAGTTATTTCTCTCACACAGCCCACATGAGAAAACAAGCTGCATTCTGAATGCTGTTTTCTGGTTACAGCTTTAATTAAACAAATGTGCATTCAGATAATTAGAGCATCCAATTATTTTCCTCTAGTTTGCTGCGTAAAGGTGTATTTAGGATTCAGGGAGTCGACTTTTCTCCCTGCTGTGCTGACAAACAGCATTCGGCCTTCAGCGAGGCACGTGTCTGAACGATCCCGTTCCGCTTCTTGATCTTCAAGCTATAAAGTGTCTTATATAAGACTATTACAGCTTTCTTTTCCCTTCCTTCTGTCTGTTTTCTGTATCTGTCTCTCATCTGCAGGGAGACTGTGAGTGTAGGCACTCAGAAGCCCTGACGTGTTTCAGTGTGTAGTTGTCCTAAGGAGAACCAACTCCAAGTTACAAGAGAAACCTCCAAGGACAGCAAGTGACATGTTGTGTTTTGTGGTGCTGAAGAGGTTTTACACCGAGTTCCACATCGTCACCGATCCCTACAGTCTCTCTGTCACTGTCAACGCGTCCTCTCTCACTCATCGTCTATACCACTTTATCTGAAATGCCAATCCATCACGGGAAACACACACATACACGCACCCACACACTTATTCACACACTACGTGCAATTTGGAAACACCAATAAGCCTAATCTGCAGGTCTTTGGACTGTGGGAGGAAACCGGAGTACCCGGAGGAAACCCACCAAGCATGGGGAGAACATGCAAACGGGAATCAAACCTGGAATCGAACCAGGACTCTGGAGCAAGGCACAAGTGCTAACCAATAAGTCACCATGTTACCGGCTTCCTTTTATGTCACTGCCTAAAAAATAAAATACTGATAAAAATTACAATAATTAGAAGCAAAATCCTGTTCTCGATAAGGTAGAGCAGGTAATTAAGACTGACATTCTGTCACCAGACTGGCACTGGAGGCTCCATCTATAAATATTTAACATCCCCTAACAAATGACTTTGCCATATTGTACATTTTTAGTATTAGTCTCGAATTATGTCATGTCCACTATGCAAGAGGGTATTAATATATATAAATGATTTATATAAATTTTGTAAAGGATATTAATTTAAACCTGTGTTTTGAAGCTGTAGCTGTCAGAGCTGCTCTTGTAGACTATAAATCAACAATATCTGTCCAAAAAGAAGTAAAAATTCAACAGTACTGTGGTGTAATACATATTTTTTTATTTAAAGTTTCATTTAAAGCAAGTCTTGCTCTTTTCATGGTGTCTTTCATATTACCTGTTTTTTTTTTTGGTTTTGCTTTTTCTGAAATTACATGCATCGCTGGTTTCACACACATTTAAACAATTGTCCCGACAATGTTACATGATGACATGGATGTTACTCATGTTCATATGAATGTGAAGGCTGGTGAGAGAATGCGTTTGGCAATATTGACAGTGTTTACGATTGTTTTTCGTGATTCTCTGTTAGAAGCAGAAAATTCATTCCAGCACTCCATTAACACACTCCTTAGGGGTACATGAGGCAAACTGACAGGTGGCATTGATGGTTTCATAAATTGCAGTTTACTCACTTATCCCCATGTTTAAGGGTAAGAGTAGGGCAGAATTATCCTTTAATTGTCCATTTATATTTCACTACCTTCTCCACAAACAAAAGGGTTCAGTTTCCAGTTTTCTCCAGTTTAGATAATGATAGTCCTACACAGCTCTATTATAGGAGATTGCAGGAGAACAGTTGTGATTGGAACAGTCTGATCAGGTTAACGTCATGCAGCAGAGTAAAGCATCTATATGTTTTTTTTATGTACACAACTGGTGCTGATTTCAACATTTAAATTTTTCACTAATTAAACTACAAAAACATCTACAAAACTACAACATCCACTAAAATGTGTAGCCTACTTGCAGCTCTTGATGTTGTAAACAGTGACATCACACTCTTATCTAGAAGCAGTCCTACTCCTTGCTGAAAGTAAGAGTTGGATGCTTCAGAAATAACTTTTACAGTATGTCCCACTTTGAGGACATACTGTACAGAATGCACCCATCATGCATAGTGTCCACTGCCTCTGGAGACAGTGATCTGGGGTTGATCAGTTGCTCAGGTCTAGACTCAGCAACGTTATGTGGTGATAAAATGAAGTCAGCTGACCACCTGAATGTACTGAATCACCAGGTTATCACATCTATGGAGATTTTCTTCCCTGATGGCACAGAGCATACTCCAGGACTGGTTCTGGTGGCACAAGGAAACAAAACATGTAAGTGTGTGATTTTTTTTCTTTTTGGCCAGGCTCTGTACCATTGACTTCATAGAATTTCCTTGTGGAATTTAACAAACTGTGACATGAGAAGGACCTAAAACTTTTAAATGTAATGTTTAATTTAAAATACCAAGACTCTCAAAAAAAAGCCCTAGTTGGGACTGTGTACAAAGCAGAATTAATATATGATAGGATTTAACAGAATCAAAGCACAAAGATAACAAATGGTATAAACCAAAGAACATGAGAGACATGCATGACTGAGCTGTTTAAGTAAAGAGCGTGATTGAGGAACAGAAAGAGGTGTGATAGAAATCAGGTCTGTATGAGGGTTATAATGATAAATCAACCCTAAATACAAACTTTAACATGAGGTTGATAAGGTTTGTGTGAGTCAGAGACATGTAATTTCTGATTGCTCTGATGGTTGATTTGTCTTAGTGTTCATGGTTATGTATTATTAGACTCGTCCTCTCGTTCTTAGTACTCCTTTTATTACGTATATCGTGAAATGGCAGTGTTTATGTGGAGGTCGCATTGATGCTTTTGTTGTCTGCAGGTGGACAGGTGGTAAGGAGGGACAGGATGGAGGGGTTATAAGTAAAGGGTTGAATGAATGCACTGAGTCACAGAGAAACCCTCATCAGAGCCTTCAAAGGAAGCTTTCAATTGTCTGAGCCTGGTCTGCTCAAATGCCATGTGCCCCAGGCATCTCAAAGCCTCCTTCATCCTCTGCCTCATCATCACAGATGAGACACGACTCGAAGCTTTCTGTCAAACTAGAGTGGCTCCTTAATTTATTTTTCAATAGGATTGTGTTGCCTCTCCTCTTCTCTCGCTCTCTCTCTCTCTCTCTCTCTCTCACTCTATCACTCGCTCACTCTCTGTCTCTTCCCCCCATTGCTCTTACTTGCACTCTTGATACACAATATATGCATGAAATATATCATAAAAATAGAGACTAAAGTCAATGTTTCTTGTCACTCCGTCTGGTATATTAATTCATGACCACTGGATTTGTGTGCTAGTGCAAAGACTCTGGCTTGTACCCAACCCGTCAGCATTAACCAGCAAATTACTCTTGCGTCAGGATGAAAATTGAGCCCTCACTGTTAACCATGGGAAAATATCTTACTGTCATAAAATTGATGGGGAGCTCCGTGGTTTCTTAGTGAGGCGTCTCTCTGGTCTTTCCAATTTTCTGCTGCTTTGTAATTACAAGGTTTATTTTCAAGAGGACATGCTGTTTCTTGTCCAATTTTCGTCACTTTTTCACTGAGATCAGGCATAAACAAAGCAGGCTTTATGGATCTCATGCTTGTAGTGCAAGGAGGGAAAGAGAGATAATAGTGACTGAGGGAGAGAGGATGTGACAGAGTACAAGACAGGAACAAAAGAGAGGAAGGAAGAGCAGAAACAGGAGAATGAGACGGGGAAGATTTACTCGATAAGAGAGAATGAGGTGATAGCCATACTAGGTTTCTACTGAGCTTGACAGAGATCATGTACTGAGATACAGTATGTTTCCCATCATGCAATGGGGTCTGCCCTCACTGAAAACATTGAGATTTCTATTATAGCAGTGGACAGTCCTGGCTGATTAGCTAAAAATTGAATTGTCATACCAGTTCATTGAATTCTCCACCGGACTTATACTGTAATCCAAAAAGTGAACCGCAGCCTATTTTTTACAGCTGGTAAACAACCATAGGAAGACATTTGAAGGATTTTAATCTTCCATGCATGGTGCTAAAAATGTTAACGTCTGCACCATAGAGAGCATTCTGATAGGAAGTATCACAGCCTGGATTGGGAACAGCACCATGCAGGTGCAGGTGCAGGTGCGCTCTCCAGAGGGTGGTGTGATCAGCTGTGTGCACCTGCAGCAAGCCATAGTGGATCAAGGCCAGGAGGACAGTGAAGGACGTCAGCCAACCAAACAATGGACTTGTCTCTCTGTTGCCATCAGGGAAGTGTTTCCACTCCCTGAAGCCTTTGGGCTTCTCAGGCAACACACACAGCACCTGCTACATTACTGATAATTCACAAATATTGGTCCCACTTGTATAAACATTTACTCATTACATATGTTGACAATCTACCAAACTGCCTCAGCCTGATATTCTACAATTCTTAATCTTTCTGCACACAGAGGTGGTTGATAACTACTTTGTTACTATATCATTTTGTTACTTTGTTACATATCTGTCTCTTACCTGAGTAGTTTAATTAGAGGATCCCTTTTACTGTTACTCCACTACATCCTACAGGAAATGTTTGTCTTCACTGCGTTATCTAGATATTTCCCGTTCCATCACATCCCATAGGTGGTCTATTGGATTGAGATCTGGTGTCTGTGGAGGCCATTTAAATACAGTGAACATATTGCCATATTGAAGAAACCAGCTTGAGATGATTTTAGCTTTTTACCATGGACACGGTCAGGCAATATTCAGGTGGACTGTGGCATTTAAACCATGCTCAATTAATAATGTACTAAGAGACCAAAAGTGTGCAAAAATCTTCCGACACCATGACAAAACCACCAGCAGCCTGAACCATTGATACATGGCAGGATGGGTCCATGCTTTCATTGTTTCTCTTACCCTGCCATCTGAATGTCACAACAAAAATCAAGACTCATCAGACTGGGCAACATTTTTCGAATCTTTTTCCAATCATCCAATTTGATGAGGCCACGTGAATTGTAATCTCAGTTTCCAGTTCTTACCTGTCAGGAGCAGAAACCGGTGTGATCTTCTGCTTCAAGGTTCAACATCTTGTGCTTTCAGAGGTGCTCTTTAGCATACCTCGGTTGTATCGAGAAGTTGTTTGAGTTACTACTTCCAGTCCAGGCCGTTCTTCTCTGACCTTGGTCATCAACAAGACATTATCACAAAGAGAACTGCAGCTCACTGGATATTTTCTCTTTTTCACACATCTTTTTGGAAACTCTAACATGTTTGATGAAAATCCCAGTAGATTATATAGATCAGAAATATTTAGACCATCCCACATTCAACCATGTCATGTTCAAAGTCACTTAAATCACCTTTCTTCCCTATTGTGATGTTCTGTGTAGTAAACTTCATATCTAGTGTATGTCTATGTTCTATTTAAACTGCATACAGTATACACAGCATGCATATGTGTTGGAACTTAAAATTTTGTATGTACACATTTTTGTTTACAATTCCTTTTGATACACTTCCTGTCTATTTGCTAAAAGGACTTAATTATATGAATTAATTATATGATTATATTACATTAATTATATGATAAAGTGTGCATCTACTAACTTTCTAACTCTTCAACCTTTCACGTAAAAGTCGAGTCAGTTCATTGCCTCCTGCTGCATTGTTATTTTGGTAATCTGCCTCCTGCTTGAGCAAGATGAATATTGACAAAAAATGGAGTGCCTTATGGAGTGGCCAGTCACCTAATATCCTACAGGGAGTATGATGTTCAGACGGTTCATTAATCAAAAACAGTTCAGACTTAATTAACTTTCAGGCTTGTGGCTGAGCTGAAATCAGTTAAAGCCAAGAGGTTAGAGATCGAGGATTAGGTTCATGCTGACGGTGCATTTACTCTTAATGTTACTTGGGAATTTGATAAATCAATGTATCTTTTTTCATCTAAAAAATTGTAGATAAACATATTAAAAGTTGGGATGGCATGGTGGCTTGGTGGTTAGCACTGTCACCGTACGCCTCGGGGTCTGTGTGCATGGAGTTTGCATGGAGTTTGCATGTTCCCCCCATGCTTGGTGGGTTTCCTCAGCGTACTCCGGTTTCCTCCCACAGTCCAAAGACATGCAGAGTAGGCTAACTGGCCTTCTCAAATTACCCATAATGTGTGAATGAGCATGTAAGTGTGTGTGTCTTTGTGCAATGGATTGGCAACCTGTCCACTGTGTATCCTGCCTTGTGCCTGAAGTCTCCTAGGATAGGCTCCAGGCGCCCCCAGGACCCTGTATACAGAATAGAAATGGTTCATTACAATAAATGAGTGAAAGTGATTTTCAACAGTTTGAAAAATAATTTGAAACAAGTTTGTTTATTACAATCTGTTTTTATTATTATAAGTCCAAATCTCCAGAAGTGTATTTTTTTATGCAGTTCTACAGCTCGGACATTTGGCTTTGGCAATCTGCTCACACTAACAAAAAAAAACAAAACAAAAAAAAACACTGCAAAATGAAACACAGCAGGTTTGATGCACTTCTTAAAGACAAGGTAAATCGGTGTCGAATTGCTTTCCCGCTTCAATCAGCCGATGGTAGCGCTCACTTGGAAGCAGGCCTACATGAGAAGGTAGCCTTCCTTGGCCCCAAAATGCTGGCAGAGGAGGATCAGAAATAGTCCAATGTGTGTGCTTTTCACAATTATGTTGCATTGATTAAACAACAGCAGGCACAGAGCAATGTTGTCTTGCACCTCCAGTGCTTTAGGTCTTTAGGTCTGTATGCATGTTCTCCCTGTGATTAGTGGGTTTCCTCCAGTTTAATCCCACAGTCCAAAGAGATGCAGATTACGCTAATTGGCGTTTCCAAATTCCCCATAGTGTGTGACCGAGAGTCCTTGTGCTCCATTCAAGGAGTACCCTGCCTCTTGCCCCGAGTTCCCTGGGATAGGTTCCAGACCCTGTACATGGTATGCGCTATAGAGAGTGAGCGAGTAAACATCTGCAGTGATTCGTGTGTTATGTTTACTGCATCACAATACACACCTGTGTAAGGAGAATCCTCAGTACAGTGTATTCTCAGGAATGCTTTTTATGGCCCTAAGAGTTAGTGATATCTGAACCAAAAATAGAGGTCTTGACAGATAGAAAGGCAAGGATCTTCTCCTCCTATTTCATCCATGAATAAATTACATTATTCAGATTGGAAGCAGTAATTGCAGTGATGAATGTAATTATTTTAATTTGAATGTAATTAATATAATGCCAGGTTTTCATCAGCGATGTGTGTAATCAGACCGCATGTTAATGGCAAATCAATTACTGTGTAATTTGAGGCAACACCAAGGGCTACACACATACCCACACGCACGCACACACACACACTCACGTACACATGTGTCCCTTCCTGTGTAATGAAAAGATGTGTAAGTGTAGCGTCTTCTTCATCGACCTTTCATTAGCACGCAGTGAAGCTCCTCTACAGTCTCATTAACACACTCAGTACAACAGCATCACTCCCGAGAGATCCTAAACACTGTAGGGTCTGTTGCTTTTATTGCAAAAATCACATTAAAGGATGTATTGATTTTGCAGAATGAGTCACTAATAATACGATTTATAATTACTGGCTTTTGATTTCTGCACCTTTGCGAAGGAAAAACATTTAGGGTTGAATAGCCTATGAATATAAAAGCATTATTTAGATTAAACAGATTCTGTGTTTAAATAGAATAGACATGAATAAAAGGTGCACTATTCACCCCACATGGACCTAAAACCAGTTTTGGCCGGGCAGACTCTTTTGCCATTGGAGCAGAAATAACCCATGAGCAGGATAGATTGCAGCTGCTCTGCCCTTTCTTGGATAGCATTAACTGGCTAGCCTGGCAGGATGATTCTTGGCAGCACTGCAATGCTAACAAGATTTAGTGGTGCATTGTCAGGAGTGTTTGGAAAGGACACGGCTGTTCAGAGGATATGAGAATTCTTTACATGACTGTTAAAATTGCAAATAAAGATCAGCTGTCTTCTTGACAGTTTCTTCTCAGTTTCATCCATCTTAGTATCGATTAGGCGAGATGTACAAAAGAATTTCAAAAGCATCAGGTTCCCATAGAGCACCATGCAGATGTATCATCATCATCATCATCATCATCATGAGCTGGAGAAAACAGGGCAACACAGTGACTTTATAGCCTTTTAGGAAACGACATCAAGAAACAAGGCAACACTAAACGAGCTGCATGAACACCGGGCAAGTAACAATCACTTCCTGGATTTGACCCCAATCTCTTGTACAGTCATGACGAAAAGTTAGTGTCCCCTCTTTTTAATTGTAAGTTTTTTTTGTAGAAACGTAATACAAATCATCCGATCGTAGTATGTTTTAGTGGAGTTTGTACTTTTACCTTGTGCTTTGTGGGTACCTTGGTTTCATCTTGAGTATTGGTAACAGAAAGACATGTGTTACACCCTGACTGGTGTTTCCTGGGATAATTGCCTGGGATAGAATAAGTGGCATGTAAAATCAAATTAATTAATTTATTTATTTTATTTTATTTTTTCATAGTTCTATCCCATTAAAAGTGGAAAAACAATCTGCCATGATACAGGGTATCCTGGTATAATGTTCTTGCATCACAAAATCCATTAAGTTCAACTGAGGTAGTAGAGATTTTGGAGCCACTGCAGCTAGTTACTGTCTGTTATTTTTTTTTCCCTTTTTTTTTCTTGACATGTTATAAAAGACTAAACCAAACTAAGGTTTTATGCACATATCTGCACATATTTGATTCTTTTGTTCATGGGAGAGTCATAAAAAGAGTGCAATTTAGAAAGAATAGAAGTTGAGGTAGATAGTACATTGCGACTGGGAGCCAAAAGCAACAACAAGTCTCTTAATAGGAAGTTTTTTTTTTTTTTTTTTTTACTTTTAAATGGTTATGAGTAAAATTCATAGATTTGTAAATAAACTGTCAGATATCAGGTTTAATGAAAACCATGATTATTAATATGAATTTTTCTCCCCCCTTTTTCAGAACATATGATTCTCTATTATGACCGCTGGTATTATATACATGAGTTTAAGAGCCTTGCCCAACATCCAAGGGCCCAGCAGTGACAACCTGGCAGTGGAGGGGTTTGAAACCATGACCTCCTGATTAACAACACAGACCCAACCGCCTGAGCCACAACATGTTCAATGCACAATGAATTTACAGCGCTCATTTATTCATTCATTCATTTACTCATGCATGTTCTTCATCTTTTCAGCCAAAATGTCATTAAGACCATTCTCCACTCTAATTAGCTTTACATGTGTTCGGTGTTCTGTAATGAACTGACAAATCAACTCGTGCAATATTTCGGTGATACTGTATGCTCCAGCTCCATCGCAACCCATGACCAGGGCAAAGCACTCGCTCAGGATAAATAAATAAATGAATGAAAAATGATAGTTTTGCAATCAATTCTACAGGAAACTTGGTCAAGTCTGCTTCAAATAAACAATCGATACCTCACTGCCTGGATGGGAATGCGGCAGGTATCGCTTTCATCCGTGTACACAAACATGGATAGCTCGGTGTTACAGGTAGTAACATTGATCTAGCCAGGTTTAATGCTTAAAATAATTCACTTTCTGAAACAGTCTGAATCCAGTGAAAAGAAATCACTGACACAATTCCTTCTGCTTTATTTAGCGTTCCCTCCTCGGACAATCCAGTAACAGGAACAGGAAGCTAAACAGCCAGAGAGATGCTGAGCAAGACAGAACATCAAACATAGATCAATAACAGTCACAATCACTCACCTCGTGAACACCGAGACGTGACAGGACTCTTATTCAGAGCATTAGCAGCCTTGACATGCACACCTCTCTTTTTTTCCCAGGATTTCCAGAACTTTTTCATGTGTAAACACAATATAGCGTTTAATCCTTTCGGTATGATCTGTCCATGTTGTAGCAAAAACACTATTATTTTCACTGCTCATAATTCCAGTATGAGGAACTGGTAGAGAAATTTCACTGAATATTAATTCCACCTATTAAGAAACTATTAAACAGTGCACAGGTTTGTCTGCTCATGTTTTAAACCACAAAACAAGCGCTAGGTTTAAAACTTAATATTTTCCCTATTATTTTGGCACCAGGGCTGGTTTCAGTTACACGCCGATATCTGACACTATACCACACACACTGATTACACACAGTTGGCACGACTTTACTGTGAAACCCGACCTGCTCTATTCACACACACATGGAGACTGATTGATTAGTTTACAAAAATATAATTAAACGCTGAAATTATTCTTAAAGACCTGCGTAAACAAGCTAATGCAATCTGTTTCAGGCCATGCTGTTATTGGAAAATAATCAAGACCAAAAAGATGGTAATAACTTACACTCAATCAGGTTCTAAAAAAAAAACCAGTTTGTTTCAGTTCGCTAATTTGATTGGTTGAGTGACATACTGTAGCATGGGTACTTAACTTTTCTATAACCACAGTGGTGCATTGTTTTAGCAAAGTTGGTGCTATCATAAATGCCAGAGCAAGTTCAAAGCTGCAGCTCTTGTGGCATCTTCCTGATCTGCAGTGGTCAGCATCTACCAAAAATGGTCCAAGGAAGGACAACAAGGAAACTGGGAACAGGGAGTCATGAGCAGCCAAGGCTCACTGATGCGTGAGGAGCAAAGGCTGGCGGAAAAAGTCATATCCAATAGCAGAAAGGGGTACATATATTGTATATATCTAATATTTGTAATGTTTCTTATTAAGAGATATCACTTTCACTCATCTCTTTATCCTGTATACAGGGTCGTGGGTGTCGGGATCCCAGGAGAAATAGGGCTCAAGGCAGGGGACACCCTGGACAGGGTGCCAGTCCATCACAGGGCACAGACATACAGTACACATGCTCATTCACACACTACGGGCAATTTGGGAACACCAATTAACCTAACCTGCAAGTCTTTGTACGGTGGAAGGAAACCGGTGTACCATGAGGAAACCCACCAAGCATGGGGAAAACATATAGACTCCAGCACACAGACCAAAGGGAATCAAACCCTTGACCCTGAGGTGCAAGGTGACAGTGCTAACCACTAAGCCACCGTAGCAGCCCATAAAGAAATATACAAATATTCTTTTTATTTAGTTTTAGTTTAGTTTTTTTAAATTCAAGTCTGAAAATTGTTTTAATCTGTCAGCAAACTAATGTATTTCAAGATATAAACTGATCACTTTCTGCTCTCTGAATAATATATAGATTTTTCTTCGGATTGGAAGTGTGAATAAAACAAGTAGTGCTACTTCTACCATCCAAAAGTCGCTTTAAACTTTTCCGACAACAGCATGTCCTTACGTGTTTTATTCTCTGGCCTGTCTCTCGTTTTCTTTTTTTCTCTCTTGGTGCTAATTAGATAAAAAGCAGCTTGTCTTGTTACCAAGAAACTGTAAAAGTGTAAACTTCTATGCGTTGAAAATGTTGGAGAACAATATACTATTAATACTATTGATTAATTTGCAAACAAGTCATTAATTAATTCATTCATTGTGCATTGATTGATTGTTTTATATAAATTACTGACCAGGTTCGATTACTGCTTCTGTGTGCATAGAGTTTGGAAGAATGTGCTTGGTGGGTTTCCTCCGCGTACTCCAGTTTCCTACCAGAGTCCAAATACATGCAGGTTAGGCTAATTGGAGTTCCCAAATTGCCCATAGTGTGTGAATGAGTGTGTGAGTGTGTGCCCTACAATGAATTGGCACCCTGCCCTGTCCTGGGTGTACCCCCCCACATACTCCCCCACC
>JAOTRS010000032.1:1382857-1399218 GCA_028565755.1 Dinotopterus cunningtoni
CACCCCACCCCTTGCACGGTGGACCCAGTATACAGGGTAAAGAGGTATCGCAGATAAGTGAGTGAGAAAGTAAGTGATTGTATCCAATCATTTACACATCAAAAGAGAATAAATGGATCCTTTCAGACAATTCGCATTACATATTTAATGAAAATTACTGGCCGCTCTGATTGTGAAGGGCTTAAACTGCTCTGTTTTACATTACATGAACACTTGGCCAACCAATGTCACTTTCTGTTTGCTTAAACAAGTGGCCAATGCAGCCAGGAAGTAGTTTCTAAATTACAGCTTGCAGAACTGAAGCCAATCCCATCTTGCACCAGCTCTGGGTCCAGCCTGCATCTCAATGCAAATCATATAGCCGAGAGAGAGAGAGAGAGACAGATTGTTCTTGGGATTTTTTTTCTCCAAGCAGTTACCGCTGAGCAAATATGAACTTTTTATGAGTAGATTAAATACTGATTAAAAAACAAATTACACAGCATTTCAGCTTTTTTCTCTAATGTGTAACTGTGCTCGCATTTTCTATTGCACTTGCATATATTCTTGTCTAGTTAATTCCTGTAACAGCAGCTTTATAATAAAAGGTTTATATAAATGCGTTCATTCTAATACCTTATTGCTTTTATAGTAACCATTTACACAGGCTGATCTACAGTGGAGTCCAAAAGCATTAGGACAACATACCTTATGCCATGTATTATGGTTCTCCCGGTACAAAAAACAGAAGATTTTACTAATTAGTTTGAGCATATCTGGCTAAAGAGTTGATGGCTAAAACAAATATTTGGACTAACTTGTGGCAGGACTTTTATTTCTAAAATCTGTGTGTTCCCCAAATGAATGGCTAAAATTTAAGTGAATTGTGAATTTCCGTGGCAAATATCTGTATATAATTTTCAGGCAGCGATCATGCAGGCATGGATTGAGCGAGTGACACCAGCATAATGCAGACGACTTTTTGACTCTATGTTCAGCCAGATACAACACGCTTTAAAGTATATAGGACTTAATACTAAATATTGATCATTGTACAGCTATTTCATTGAATGAAATAATCAGCTCACTTCATTTTATTGCCACATAATGTTACTGAGTCTAGACCTGAGCAACTGATCAACCCCAGATAATAACACTGTCTCCAGAGGCTTGTACTGTGGACACTATGCATGATGGAAGCATCGCTTCATGTGCTTCCCTTCTTACCCTGACACGCCCATCACTCTGGAATAGGCTCAGTCTGGACTCATCAGGTCACGTGACCTTTTTCCATCACTTCAAAGTCCAATCTTTATGCTCTCTAGCAAACTGAAGCCTTTTTTTCTGATAAGTCTCACTAACAATTGGTTTTCTTATAGACCCACAGCTGTTTAGTCCCAGTCCTATGAGTTCTCATTACGTTGTGCACATATGGAAATGCTCTTACTTTCCCTATTAAACGTAGCTCTGGTTTATGCTGACGATTTTGTTTATGATTCAACTTCACCAACTGTTTAAGTGATCTCTCACTTGATCATTTACGTTTGCTCCTGCAAAGGTTGATGGTTCAGCAACTCCTTCCTTAGTTGAAAAAAATATGATCTGTTGATGGAATGGCTGTTTATAACAGTATAGATTTACTGTCCCCTGAAAATAACTCAACATACAGCCATTACTGTCAAAATAGCCAGCAACGAAAGTACAGTAAGTACACCCTAAGTGATAACAGCTGTACATCTTTAACCATGCGGAGTCACATGACCTATTCATCATGTTCATTCAGTTCGTCTCCAGACCCGTGTGTTTGACATCCAGCAGCTCCGTGATGTCATTATGGAGGAGTGGAAGAGGATCACAGCAACAACATGTGCAGCTCTGGTGAAATCCAGGCCCAGGAGGATTAAGGCCATGCTGGATAACGATGGTGCTCACACAGAATATTAACACTTTGAACACAGTTTTGACATGTTCACTTAGGGTGTACTTCTTTTCATAGCCAGTTGTTTAGCCTAAAAATATGGCTGCATGTTGAGTTATTGTTAGAGGACAGTAAATCTATACTGTTATAAACAGCCATTCCATCAACAGACCCATCAACAGTTAATCTGTGCTGCTAAACAAGCTGCACATTAACTACTCTAAAGTAGATCCAATTCTAATTTCTATAGTACTGTATGGTCCCTTGAGAACATATAATAAAGTGGTTGCTGAAATGTCAGGGGTGTACTCACTTTTGTAAGATACTGTCTTTCATGGAAGTTCTACAACAATAGGTGTAATTATATGAAGTAGGGTTATAAATAAAATAAAGTAGCTACTATTTGGTTGGTCAAAATATTCCAAATAGCCCAAACGTCCTGATTGAAAATAAAGAAAATCCAATATAGTTAAAACACCATGTGATCACGAATTCCCCAGCATCTCTCATACACATTTCCTGTGTGCTACTTAGCTGATGGTCATAATTTTGAAATAAGAGACATGCATTTCAAATGTAATGTCTCCAACCCTATAAACATATAAAACAATTATACATTGTACTTTATTTAATTGATTTTCTTTGGTCAAATGTTGGAAAATTGCTGACAATTAAAAGCAAGGTTTTATAGGACAGTACTAACTTTTGGATGGTAATGGTAATGCAGCTTCATCACACTGCCTTGTCATATCTTACTTTCCTATAGAGCCATATAAAGTGTTTTATTCTTGGATAATTACTGCATATTGCTCATGCTCATAAGTGTACTGGGTGTACTCATAAGAACTCTCATAGTTCACTCCAAAAACACTGAAAATGAATTCTGGAAGCCACCAGAGCCTGTTTTTTTTGAAACCACAACCCACTTCCCAGGTAGCCTCTGAGCACTTGCTAGCTTTGAAGCAGTTTCTGTGAGACTGTGGACTCCTTCAGTAAACAGAATATCAGAAAAGATCATATTGATACTGTAAAAATCCCCCGGCCATGTGTAGTGTTTTCCTAATTAATAATTCATTGTGAAAATCTGGCAATCTTTTGCGTACAGATTCAGTTGCCTGCTGTGCCTCTGTAACCCTACAGGGCTTGTTACACATGATGCGATTCTGATTGAAAAAAAAAAGTTACAAGGAAACTAAAACACTTATTTTTTTAATACTGCTTGTCTATATAAGCCATGCTTAAGCTCAGCTACAGTAAATGTGTAGAAATACAGTGTAATGTGGGATGATTTTATCCTAGTTATTAGCTATTAGTGATTAATTGCTCCTGTAACACTTTGAGATGATTTTTCCAGATGTTAATAGAATGATGCGTTCAGATCTTCATCGGTTATGATTTTTGTTTGTTGTTTTGGCAAGCTAATTTCCAGCATTATTGGCAAGTCAAAGTGCAGGACCATCTTGGCCACCAACATACCAGAGTAATGTCCTCCTGCATTTTCTCCATTATTGGTTCCACTCCCATGGCCTTTCACACTTCTTCATTTGTGACATGGTCTTGCCGTGTAGGCAGTGTCCACCGGAGAATCCACATCTTCATGACATGAAGGGCTTGGGCTTGCTTGTGCTTGACGGTGGCCAGCCAGCATTTGGATCCATAGAGGGCAATTAAGCACACAACTGACAGTATTCTATTCTGGTTCAGGTTCTGATTTATATGTTGTGTTATATATCCCATATTATTTTCCAAAATCTAAACAAAATATGAGTCTTTGCTAATAAAGCAATTAACAAGAAAGATGTTGCACAGTACCACATGAGCAACCTTCTGCATCCAATGTACTGTACATCTTTTATTTCTCATCCCAAAAGCTTCCAAAACCATCTGCTGTGACAATCTTTTGATTGGTTCCTGCAGGAACCCATGCACAATCCTGATGCACATTTCTAGCCTGCTGTGATCAGGACAAACTTGAAGAGACAAGTCCTGACAGTAGGCAGTGTGTCATGTTCAGTTAAAGTCAAAGTTATCACTTGTTCTCTATTTAGAATATGTGTGTGAAAAAGAGAAAGAGAGAGGAAGACATGGTGTTTGTTTATGTGTGGTGGGCAAAAGGAAATGTTATTTCCTATCAATTTTTTATTTACCTATAAAAGGTTTAGGGTTGTCCCGAGGTCACTGCTTAAAACCCATCAGGCTTTACTGAACATCTCATTCTGACACATGAAGAATTCAGGTGAATTAAACTTATTAGGTCATTTTTCTGCAAATGATGGAAAACTGAACAAGTACAGTAGCGAATGCTGCTAGCTCCTAGCTCCAGTCTTCTTTAAAACTCGAACTTGCCAGAAGGTGTGCTACCCAACGTAGAAATGTTTGTGCGTGAGTGTGTGTGTCTGTGTGAGAGTCTTTGTTTCTCTGTCTGTTTACGGTGTCGAGTGATAGAGTTGTGTCTCATTCCTACTTGACGTACATTGGTCCTGGAACTGGCTGTGAGTCCATCACAACCCTGACCAGGAAAAAGCACTGAGTGGAAGTGAAAGTGTATACATATCTTTAATAGAAAGCTGGGAAACAGTGAGGTCAGATCCCTTTTTGTCTCTGGTTTCCATGCACGTTGCCAAACAGACATTCTTGTTGGACGAAAAAACAGAGCGTTGATGCTTTAACTCCTGACGCTGCAGAAAGCAAACAGAAAACTCTCAATCTCCCAATTCTGCCATTGTCGTTTCATTAGCTTTAATGGGTACAAATATGCTTTTTTATCAACTGAAAGAGCTCAGAGAGGCAAAACTCATTTTTTATTTTAGTTCGCAGTGTCTCTTCACTAATAGTAAGAAATATTTCTGTTTGTAAGACAAAGCAAAGCTTTGTTGTTCTCTTAAAAATAAGTGTGTACTCACTCTAAATCCAAGTCACGTTTCTGTTTTATTCCTGTTTCATTACTTCAGTCAGGTAACCACAGGCTTCAAGGCTCATCATTTCTCTCTGTTGGAAACCTCCATGTTTTAGTCTTCTCGTTGTAAGTGATTACAGAAGTTTACTTTTCGAAAGCATCATTGCTTGATAAAGTGTCAAAGTAAAGTTTGGTGTGTGGAGATGAGGTTAAATGCTGCTAGAATCAGACAAGACAGCAAGCTCGCAACTCATGCATTATTCCCAGCGAAGTCCTTTCACTCCCTGGGGGAGCATCTGACACTTCAGAATAATTACAAGATAACATTTCATTTTTGTTTTATTAATTGTGACAAGGCCTGATTGTACTTGGCAAGTCCATCGTGCTTACTGGGATTCTTGCATAGTTTTTGGTCTTGTCTCCGCCCCATGTTTCATCATTTGCTTGTTAAGTGATGGTTTGTTCCTTTTTTTTGTATTAGCTCTTGAGTAGGTTGTAAATTTACACCGATCATCCATAACAATAACACAGTATAACATTTAAACATTAACACTGATTACTGGCCATATACCACTACACTGGGGACAGGATCATGCCTATGTGTCTGGTCTGATTCCACAGAAAAGCCAATGCAACACAAAAACATCAATGCTGGTCTTGATAGAAAGGCACGAGAAAATTCTGTGCACTGCAGCCCACCTGGCATGGGTCCCAGCAGGCAAAGAGCCCAAGATTGCCAACCCGGCCTCCAAATTCCTAAAACAGGAGCAACCATGGGATGCAATGGACAAACAAGTCCGTTCCACAGAGGCCCCACCCTGAAAAATTGATCTGCCTCTAAATTCATGGCAACAGACCCTACAGCACACCCCAAGAAGTCTTGTGGAGTCATGCCTCATGGTGCCAGAGCATGCCTCATGGTGCCATTGCTGATTGGAGTACACTTTCTGTTATTTGTATGTAAATTTATAACTACATGCCCTAGAATTTGTTAGATCCCTCAGCGAACCCTCAGCCCACCCACATGAAGAGAACCTCCTCTTAATCCCCTACCTAAGCTCGTCTCTTCCTCTTTAGTGCTGTTGATGCCTTATCTTTTGGAAATGTAGACTAATCTAAGTCATTCCCCAGCCTAAAAAGTCACTTTTATAACACATCTCTGCTTTAAAGAGTGTATCTACTGTAATCCCAGGGAATTTAGGGCACAAGGTAGAGTTCACCCTGAATGGGGTGCCAATTTATGACAGCACACAAGCACAAGCCCTCCCACACTCCGTTATACACTGTGGGAATAACAAGAGTGGAATCTGTAAGTTAGTCTGCATTTGCAATGGTGTAAGGTTGTAAAAGTTCAAACTGCAAACCGCAGTAATGAGATCTTGGTGGGTTTTTAATGCTGTCTCCATCCTCCAGCAGGATGTTGCAGAGGAACTTTCCCATCGTGTAATGGTTTGCTATTTCAGTAATGCCCTGGTGCTTAGACATGCAGCATTACTGGCAGTGCTTAAATCTCCAGTAGCTATTGTGGTCTGAATATGAACATGTGTAATTTGTGTATTAACTCTTTTAAAGCAGACATGACTTGTACCCAATGATGTCCATTTCCAGGATTCTTGAGAACTTGCACCTAACAAAAATATACTTATAAGTAGGCTACTACTGCAGTGTGTATGTATAGAAATATTACTACTACTACTACTACTGATAATAATAATAATAATAATAATAATAATAATAGTAAAAACACGAAAAAAAAAAAACCCTTTTAATCAGCAATACTGGCTACGTTTTAAAATATGAATCTGTAGACTTGCATTATTGATCTGCTGATCAAACTGTTTAAATGCATCAGGGAGCTGACCGGTGCAAGCGAGCAAAACAAACACCACTCTGAATCTCTGCCTCATTTTCAAATATTAAATCAAACATTACTGTAAGCCTTTTTATTGTTTTTATTTTAATATCAAAAAAATATTGCCCTTAGTAAAATATGCTTTTTGATTGTTTTTGATCAACTCAACAAAACCATTCTACATCTTAAAAAAACAAACAAATGAAGCAGAACATCTTTCAAGCATCAGTGAAGACGTTACTAGTGTGTGAAATGTGTGAAAGGGACAGGTTTCCAGGCTTCACATCATTTGGCACATCAGTTGACAATCTGACATTTTTAATCCTGACGTACCCACCTTACACAACACAGAGTAGAATATAAACATGGCAGGAAACTACAGTACCCGGGTCACGGAGCGGCATAGAAACGTCTGATGTTTACAATTCCCAGATTACAGACGGGCTTAGAAACATGGACTCTGACTACAACTCCCAGATCTTACAAAGTGTCCTACAAACATGACTGCTGAATACAACCTTGGCCACCAAATACGACTCAGAGATTACAGGACAGCTTACAAACACAGCCATCAACTCCAACTTCATGATTACAAATGGGCCTACAAACCTCCCTGTCGAATTTAACTGCCAGATTACATAGGGGTTGGTAAACAAGGTAAAACATCCTCCCAGAATATGGAGTGGCCTACTAGCATGTCTGTTGAGGAATACAAAACACATTACACATGGATTTTATGTTCATCTTCACCTTCATTCCGATCACACACCTGGACCCTTGGTTTCTGGTTCATACCTTTATCTTTTGCAGCTGTATTATCTTCTGCACACTGCCTGACTCCTGCTTGTTTGTTGACCTTGACGCTGGTTATCATTCTGGAATTGTTTGTCTGGGGAATAGTAAAGAAACCTGCAACATTCTCTGCTGCACTTGGGAGTATTTTGAAGTGTACACTGTCGTTACAATCCTGGCAAATTATGTGAAGCCTGTGTGTTTAAAACACTATTTTCAGTAGTTTTTATCTCACCCCTCAGTCAAATGTCAGATCTGTGCACACCCTTAAAATAAACACTGAGAATGACTATGATGTATTTGCAAGTATTTCACAAGTAATATAATTTTACCAAGGCTAAATTCTCCAAGAGTTTCTTATTTGACTGTAGAAACATTTATCCTCCTGCACAACCTGATGTTAGTGTAATGGATGTAGATTATTATTATCATTATGATTATTATTATTATAACGGCAGCACGGTGGTGTAGTGGTTAGCACTGTTGCCTTGCACCTCCAGGCTCCAGGTTCGATTCCCATCTTTGTGTGCATCGAGTGTGCATGTTCTCCCCATGCTTGGTGGGTTTCCTCCAGGTACTCCGGTTTCCTCCCACAGTACAAAGACCTGCAGATTAGGCTTATTGGCATTCCCAAATTTCCAGTAGTTTGAGTGTGTGTGTGTGTGTGTGTGTGTGTGTTTGTGCCTTGTGATGGATTGGCACCCTGTCCAGGATGTACTCTGCCCCATGTCCTAAGTCTTCTGGGACAGACTCCAGGCCCCCCGAGACCCTGAACACAGGGTATAGACAAGTGAGTGAGTGAGTTAATAATAATATTAATAAAAATAATAATAATATTTATTTATTTATTCATTTTCAGCTGTAGTGTTTAAAATCTTACATGCATAGATGGTGTCTATCATTTAGCAGTGTTTACACAACCATATAAAAGGCCACAAGCGTAAAAGATAAATGCATAAATATTTATTCATAGACACTCAACACAGATAGTTGGATAGATAGAGAAGGAGAGAGAGAGAAAGACAGAGAGAGAGAGAGAGAGAGAGAGAGAGAGAGAGAGATCTTCACCACCTGAAGAAAGTCTTCCTGATTCACGCCGCTTCATTGGCAGTGTAAAAATAAGGCAAAGGGCATCAGATAACAGATCTGTACACATTTACATTCACATGTTTTTCACTGTACGATCGTCTTCATACAGATGTTCAGCGAAACGAGGTGAGAACGAGGCGATCCGTCGTTCTGCTTGAGTTAACACACGGCATCTGAAACACTTCGACAGTACGTTTACTCGTAAAACACATCTGTGCATGACTACATGTGCTCCTTACACACCTAAATATCTCTTACTATACTTATTTTACTCTATAGAACCATTTTAATATATTACCTCTGTATACCATAAAGCTCTGTATCTCTTTACCTTTAGCTCTCATTCTTTTTTAAAAAATACAATCAATAAGAAAATATTGTAATCTTTTCATACACAGCTGTTATGATAGCTGTAAATGAACAAAACAAAAATAATAATAATAATAATAATAATAATAATAATAATAATAATAATAATAAAAAAAAAACCCTGCAGGCTTATTACAGGGTTGTTACATGGTTTACAACATGGATTAATACATTGTTACATTACTTTTTTTAGTTAACACAACACCTTTGTTTGTTTTGGTCTTAGATTACCAATTAAACAGATAAACCAAATAACATTTCCACAGAAGATGTAAGAGGTTACACACCAGTTAAAGAGAGTATTACATGGAAGTTTCTTGTGACCATTCGGGATTTCTGCAACCGAATATGTCCTGAATTTGAGGTTTGTGACATCAGGGGTGTCAAATGTTCAGACTGGCACAGACTGGCTTCTAATTCTAATTAAATGTGTTAATTTAAAATTAATTGGAGAATCATTTAAAAACTGATATAAAAAAATGCTCGATTGTTCCACTAGGGGTGAAGCAGAGCAATACTCTAAGCACTAACTTAGCTGCTAACAAAATGTGCTAAAGAATTAATTCTTTATCGTCATGCTGAAAAATGATGAAAATTAACTTATGGTGAGGATTTCCCAGGAGTGGGAATGCGATCACAATTTTTACATCATTTTGTTGCTGATAATGCATTTGCAAACTAGATTAAACAACCTTCTTAACAAATGTTTTGAAATCTTCTTTAGTTCCATGTTGTAACCACAGACTGTATAAAAAAGAACTGGACGAACCCTCTGTGACATCACACACAGGGTTGTGAGAGCTTTAGTCGTCACCATCTTGCCAGGGACTGACTCTGCATAAACATTGGTTTATTCATAAATGAGTAAACGTGCGGAATGAACCGAGCCTGGCTGCTGTTCGCAACACGCCTAACTAACTCAGTTACCACTCACAACCGCTTAGCTTAGCTTTAGCTTAGGTTAAATGCTATGGTGGCTAATGTAATGTTATATACTATAGCGGTTGATTGAACTCCATTATACATTCCCTACTGACCATCCCACTGTCAGCGCCAAAATGTCTTGTAGTAAGTTAAACTACAACAATTTCAATTAGTTGGTTATATACTGTAAATTGATGCATAGCAGACAACACACCTACAATGCAACTGTCACTCATATCAGCCATGCCCCAAATTATGCAGAATTGTAAGGTTTTATACAATTTTAATGGATTTGTTACATACAAACTACAGTTGTCAAGAACAGTAACTGGCTACTGTAACCGAAACAGCTTTTTGTACCAGGATGTAAACATGTTTATTCGATTTGTTTGTTTCAATTTAGGAGCCATTCAAGGAATTGCGTGTTTTGGCACTTTTCACAACTGGAGGTTGCCCCTTGGTTGTAACCCAACAAAGAATGTAAAAAGAGCAAATAATTTTAGCAATTTATACAACCCATGTTTGTATATATATTTAAACTTAATTGCTGGCTGATCTCATTTAAGAGGTGCTGGAGTTCTTGATGTGCTTGGTCATTTAATTTTGGCCCAACCCACTTGACATTGGTCTAAGTGTGCTTTCATACTAGGTATGACTGCGCCATACTGTGCCCAAGTACTACTGCCCTGCTCCCCTCTCCACCCCCCACACCCATGTTGACCAGCTTTACATTAGTAGCATTGTTCAATACCTAAATACACTTGTTTTTCTACATGCTCTAAACCAACAAGTGGCAGTATATACCTTGCTGGATTGCCATCAGACAGCAAACAAGTACAAGTACAAGGAAGTCAACCTTTGCACTATGACTACTATTATTGATTGTATTTTTGGGAAAACGACAAAAATGACCCACTCCTCTGCTGAGTGCAGTCCAATGAAGCCATTAGGTAACATACAGTAGATGATGTCACATTCTAAACAGCAGTCCACTTCCATGTTTTGGAATGATTAGCTTTTACAGTTGATTTGAACCGTGGCCAAGCACACCTTACCATGTTCAAGACCTACTTTTTAAGTAGACTGGCATGGCATGTAATCACCAGTTGCATACAATGAGTTTGACACCCCTATGTTACAAGATGATTTATGACCCAATACAGGAAACTCTTATTTTGCAGCATGGCCAATTATCACACACACACACACACACACACACACACACACACACACACACACGGCAAAACATAAAGCCATACTTATACAAATACATAGAAAAATATAAAATCCTCTGAATGCCCTTTTTAGAAAAACTGAATATTATATTTACTGTTATTCTTTAAAATTTTAAGTTCTAAAGAGAGAGGGATGTTACTTTTAGTGGAAGAAACAGTTGAGAGGGATTCAGGATATGTAGAATTAGTATGTTAATGGTTTTGAATTGAACTGAAGATAAAAGTCTAATATATGATCAGAATGATTAGTTTCGGTCCTATTGGTGTTGTTTAAAGTATTAATGATTTAAAGCAGTATGTTTTGCAGTTAGCATGGGTTAATAATACAAGGGGTGTTCAAGTTAAACCGGGACATAAAATTAAATTTATAGTGAATGAAGGTATAAAACGACTTGGCATTTACAGAAGACTTCAAGCACAGTATGGTAATGAGACTCTTAGTTGCAGGAAATATTTTAAATGTCTCAGCCGAGATGGCTCGGAGCCCACTGCTGTCGTTCCTGTGAACATTTAGAGTACATAACCCCCAATCCTTGAAAGTCGATGGAACTTGTCACCAACTTGCTGAAGAGACGCATATGTCCATGGGAACTGTACACACAATCATTTACCAAAACCACTTGCATATTACAGGAACTCGTCTGGGAGGCCACATCCCCCGTACAGTCCTGACCGCGCTCCAAGCCATTTTCGTATGTGTGGGCTATTAAAGAAGTTTGTGGGAGGCCAGCATTTCAGACATGAAGCAGGCAGTCTGATCTTGATGATATCCAAGCACTAGTTAAACTCTAAGTGCATTAGCTTAGAGAAATAAAGGGAGTTTTTCTCTCATAATTGATAAAAAGTCCCGGTTTGACTTGAACGCCCATCATATATAAATGTGTGTAGCTTTTTATACACCCTCAGTTTTTGACAGATTTGCAAATACAGCCAGGACAACAACAACAAAATATGTCACAGATTTATCAATACAGGTCTTCAAAGGGTTTGGAGTAGTTGAACATCAGGTAGTCCATGTAGTAGAAGTCATACGCCCTCTGCTTCTCTGAAGCATTGAGCTGTGTGAAGTACTGCCATGTGATCCGTGTGGAAGTCCTGGCAGCTTCAGGGTTCCTGTCCTTGAATGTTGGGAAAGTGAGGTTTTTTGGAGCTCCAGTCATGCGCAACAGGAAGTTGGCTTCCTCCTCCAAAGTCTCAAATTTGCCGATAAAATCATAGTCAAGCAAGCAAGGGCTACAGAGCTGACTCACAGGCTCCCAGTGTATGTCCATGCCCACAGGACGATGGACATCCAACAGGTAGCGGATGAACTCCTGGAAGGTGACACCGCTTCCTGTCCTGAGTGCCGATTTAGATGCATTCACCCTGTACTTGGAGATAATAGGCTTTCCAAACACAGGATGGTAGTACGAGTTGGGGCTTTCAAACTTGTCCCTGAAGGCTGAGACCAGACGCTCCATCGGCTCCCTGACAAACAACACCTTTGTGTAGGAGCGGAGGCGCTCGGCAATGGAGCGACGATCGAAGCTGTCCAACCTCTTTAAGTTGTTGCTGTAGTGAACAGCGTCATGTTTTATCTCTTGTGTGGAGGATGCAGCACCAGCAAGCACCATCAACACTCGCTTCCAATTGGAGCAGCCAGCTTTGGGTACCTCGCAGTAGAGCAGCTTGTGCCTGTCCTCTACATAGATACGAGACACGTGGTGTGGTGTTATCGTTCGTGAGATGTTGCTTTTGTATTTGGCGCACACATCCTTGATTAGGCGACGACGAGCTTCCTGGATACGGGACAGTCGCATCCAGTTCTCAGATGTAGAATGTGATGATGAGGATGATGATGATGATGATAAGGAGGAGGAGAAGGAGGAGGAGGAGGAAAAGTGGGAGGAAGAATTAGACACGGGACGGATCACTGTGCTGGTTTTGAGGAGTTTCCGGTGGCGTTTGGTGATCCTCTGAGAAGCTTGATTTGGTTTGTTCCACTCAAAGGCAGGAAACTGCACTGGTAAGATGGAGTTATCAGCACTCGGTTCATCTGCTCTGTGCTGTCTGTTCGACAGAACTCCCATAAGACCACTTTTACCATCACTGTCTTGCTGGGCGCACAGTTCCTGCAGCACAGAAAAGAAAACTTATGAAAAACAGAAGGTGTGCACCAAATATCAGATCAGATTCCCTTCTTTGGTGTACAATAACATATGAACACGCATATAAATGTCTTCCCTTACCTCCCTCATGTGTCGTGTCATGCCGCTGAACTCGACCCCTGTAAGGAAGAGACAGAGAGAAACAAAAAAGGTAATCATTACTATGCATGAGTTTATATTTCAAGGTTTAAAAACACCTGAAGTTTCTTATGCATGTGCTATGAACCAAAAGTCCATCATGTCTCGTCGGAACAATGCTTCTCATCTCCATGGTTTTGTTCTATTAGCTCTAGCTCATTGAGTGTTCACAAGATGTGTAGAAGCTAATCAAGAGATCAAGAAAATCTGAAGATCCTACATTAGGTCTAAAAGCCAATAAGAGAAAGAGTACTTTGGCTTCTTTGAATAATGTTCAGCACACTGGCACGAGGCTGATGTCACATGCCAAGCACACCTTCTTAATGGAAGGCACTAAAAACCCACAACCTTTTCCTTCGCTTCCTTTAACACAAAAACAAACTCCAAATCTGGGGTTGCATGTCCTGCTCTGAGCATTCTATACTCACCTCATTCACGCTCGCTCACTCACTCACTCACTCACTCACTCACTCACTCATTGTCTATACCACTTTATCCTGCGTACAGGGTCATGGGGGGCCTGGAATCTATCCCAGAACACCTTAGGGCACAATTCAGGGTACACCCGGGATGAAACATGCAAAGCACACACACACACACACACACACACACACACACACACACACACACACACACACACACACACTCATTCACACAATATGGGGAATTTGGGAATACCAATTATCCTAACCTGTATGTTTTTGGACTGGGGGAGAAAACCAGAGTACCCAGAGGAAACCCACAAGGGGAAAACATGCAAACTCCACACTCTCTCACACACACACACGCACACACACACACACACACACACACACACACACACACACACCCCTCAGACTTGCCCTTGCTATCCATATTCACTTTCCTGCCATCTTTCTTTGAAAAAAAAAATAAAAATTTTTAAGAGCATCACTGTTTTTCAACCAGGACATATTTGATTCCTAATGCTAGACCTAGAGAAAAAAAAATTATTAATTCTAGCTTTTTTGCCCGACTGTTGCTGTAGTCAGTTCCCAGAAGGCATTGGTGCATCAGAGCATAGGATTTGTACACAGGAAGTCTGCCATGCTGCTACATCCATCCTGCTTCTGACGCATTTGACTTTTCAAACTCTGTCTACCGAGTTTGACTTCAACTTTCTTTATTTGTTCACTGCTGATTGTCTCCTTCCAGTAGTTTCTGTCTTCTAACCTTCTGTGTTTTACCATGTTTTTGAAGTTTTCCTGTTGTTGCGAATTGCGTGTGTGGCCTGCCGTGGCAACCTTCATCCTCCGTGTCATTTACAGTGAGTGGCATTACAGTATATAACATTTCTGCGATCGTTCTGTTAGAGCGCTGCGGAACGAGACCCCGCCCACTTAACGAGCGTTTTCTCTGAGCGGCATCTCAAGGTACGGCATGATTACAGTAACAGATCTGACATGTTGCACCATATGCACAAAGAAAGAGGTATTTGAGCAGCAAGCGCGTGTGAGTAGTAATTATGTGACTCAGTGGCTCAGCATCCATCATTCACAATGAACCAAGAGAGGTTTAGAAAACACTCTCACACTCGCAGGTTTATTCAGAGGAGGTCAGAGAGCATCGCTAGGATGATTGACACTGCGGTGCAGCTGCTTTATTCAGTAGGAACGAGTGCGATGTGGTTATTACTCTGGTGTAAAAGCCCAAAATGATGTTTAAACCTCTCACGCGTCTTTAACGCAGATGGTGTAAATATACGAAACGTTGTTACAGGCTTTTTAGGGCACAAGCACCATGACATCAGCACGATGATGACACGACTATGATGTCAAACACACACACGCACACACACACAGATACTACACACACATACTACACAAACACAAATACTACACACATACACACACACACACACACACACTAAACATCTTACACACACATACTACAAATACTACACACACACACTACTGTATACATCCTACGCTCACGCTCACTAGACACACACTAACACTTCAAACACACTATACACACACACACACACACACACACACACACACACACACTACACATCCTACACAAACGATGAACACCCCAAGCACCTGCGCCACCAAAACAATCATCACCAAACCCGGCCCACACTGAGTGACATGCTCAAAAGGCACATAGGTTGTGCGGTTGTACAGTGGCACAGGTGCTTGGGCCTGCTGGTTTTTGCTTGCAACTATATTTTTTAATTTTATATTTAGGCACTTTGCAGCCTGTCACAGAAAAAAATATTTGTTCCCATTTCTTTAGTATAATCTACATCATTAAATTAAATCTAATATAAGGAATAGGGGGTCAATACTTTTGCACATATTGTATCTCGTGGACATTCCAGAGCATTAACTGTAACTGGCAGTGCAATACTTCTAGTGCAAAAAATAAAAAAATAAACAACAACTTCGGACCATGCTGTTACGGGAAATTAAGAGCACATCACATCATCCTACAATGTAAACCAGAATAAGTTGGCAAAACTCAAAAGATTTGAGGTAATCAGTTACATCAAATTTTTTAAGTAATGTTGTTTCCAGTTTTAAGTAAATGGAACTGAGTTTTTGAGTTTGGTGTACTCATTTTTTTTAGTTGTTGCAAATCAAATAAATTGTTGTTGGTCTTTCGGCAATGGGTCGCTACAGCAGACAATCCGGCCCACACACAAGCTTGGCACAGGTTTTACGCCAGATGCCCTTCCTGACACAACCCTCCCATTTTATCTGGGCTTGGGGCAGGCACTTCATCCAGTTGTTGGGAATCGAACCTGGGCATTTCGCATGGCAGGCGAAACACCTACCACTGAGCCACCAGTGCCCTATCGCCCTGATGACGTCAGACACAAGATCGCTAGTCTGAAATATTTTAAGTTGGTGGAACTTTAAGGTGACAGTTATCAAATTTGTTCAGCTAACTTGAAAAGTGAAAATTTCTACAAATTCATCAATACCAAAAAGTTCTAAATACTCATCAAGGTCTATTCATTTGAACTAATTGTAATTATTTAAGTTAACAGTACTCA
>JAOTRS010000032.1:1404735-1428150 GCA_028565755.1 Dinotopterus cunningtoni
AAAATTTAATTTAACATTTGTTAAATGTTAACGTTTGAGATATAATCTGTTTTCTCTAACTAGTTTGTCATGCATTTCTTTATTCCAATATTGCGTGCTTATAATAAAATAGTAGGTTATTAATCACATACTATGACTGCAATTAACTAGATTCAAATGTATTAATCGATTGCCAGCACTTATCCTGTCTTGACATGTTTTAAAGGTTTGTAAAGTGGGTTTGCACTTTGTCTTCAGCATAAACTCACTCCAGTAGGCGGCTCTGAGTTCCTAGCACAGATACAGCATGCAGACATGCTACTGTATATTCACGCTAATGATCAAGCGTAACATGAGAACAACAAGTGCTTAGAATAAAGGTCAAATTAATCTGCTTTTTGGTAATGAGGTGTGTACATCATTAAGACACGGCCATCTCCGTGGTTTATTCAAAGATCGCTTATTCCACATTAATCAATCATAATGACTACAGTACACAGGTCTGCACATTCTTTATGCTTGAAAATGCCAAGCAAATATGGTTTGACAGCTTTTTTTTTTATAGAATATACTATTATCTTTCCATGAATCTTTCCTCAAAACATTTTGATCAAACTACATTCATTACTGCCAGAGTTATAAATTGTTCAGATTATTGCTGATTGCTATCCAGCACATCGAGGATCAGAAAATGATTTAGAAAGCAATATTTTTATCTTCCTCTTGGCATATTTTTTTATCCTTGGCATGAAAGAGTGACTGGTTGCTGTGGATTTATTTCCGCAAAGTGTCAGTAAACTATTAACCTAAAACGTCAGCGTGTAATTTGTAACCTCACATCTTCTGGCTCCTCAGCTGGACTTGACATTGATTGAGTTTTCACTGATATAAAATTGCATGAGGCTTCAGGTTTACAGTATATCTGAAACAGTGCTGTCCTGCTCCTCCTACACCGTTAAATGATGAACTGTTTGTTGGTTCAATAAAAGCGTGCCATTACTTGTCAACTGGCCCTGTGAAGGGAAGGTCAGACAAGTCAGTGTTTAATGACTGCAAAAAGTTTCTGTAGTGCATAGCGAGCACAATGCTACACTACAAAAACTTCACTCGTTTTGCCTGCTAGAGCATTGGCTGGAGGAACTGATGATTACCTTGCTGTACATCATATCAAGCAATGTTCATTATTGAAAGGTTTCCTGGTCAACTCTCTTGTAAGCTAAAGGGCTAATTTGGATTTTTTCTTAAATCATTATAGAGGTAAATATAAGTACAGTACATGACAATAGGTCTTGTTCATTATGAGATTCCCTGCTCTGCACACTGACCGTATAGTTTGTTATTCAGAACGTGAGTACAATGTAATTAATTGGGGCCAAATTTGCAGCCCTCATTCCATGCAAAAATGCATTCCAAAGTTCAGCTGAGACTCATATGAAGCTTCGGCAGCCCCACTGAGCTAAATCGAGTTTCTTTCTCCAGAATTGGTCATACAGAAAGACTTATTTGGTTACATTTGTACTAAATACAAAATAACTTTGAAAACAAGCAATTCAATTTAACTGAATGGGACTGTAGAAGCTGAACTTCTTGAACCAGGGTTGTGGGATTTGGCCCCAATCACCATGCAGTGGTGATCCCAAGCCTGGGTAAAATGGAAGGGTTCATCCGGAGATCACTGGTTCGGTTACCGGGTGATGCTGTAACCTCTCACAGCGAAGGCCTCAAGAGAGCTAAATTGGCCGAGCTCTCTCAGCGGGGAGGGATGAGAGGTATTTAGTGCTCCCACATTAATTGTACGGCTCTACGCCATTCGGGGCGTCTGCAAGCTCGCGCACACGGAGGGAGCGGATAGCGCTGGCCTCTGAGTGTGTGACGCCGCCCCCAACGGTGCGTGAGCGAGCAGGTCGAAAAAAAGAGGTCGACTGGTGTCACGCGGTTCGGAGGAAACGCGTGACAGCCCCCGGCCCTCCCGGCTGGATGGGGGTAAGTAGCCTTAATGTGGGAGCCCCCCCTAGTGACGGAAAGGGAATTGGACACGACTAGATTGGGGAGAAAATCGGGGAAAAAGAATTGCACACAACTAAATTTATACAAAAAAAAATCATAATAAAAAAAAAATGGAAGGGTTGCATCAGGAAGGGTATCCAGAGTAAAACCTGTGCCAAGTTGTATACGGAGCTGATAGTCCGCTGTTGCGACACCTCGACGGGAGCGGCCAAAAGACTAACAACAACTCGCATTCTAGGTGACAAACTGCATGGTTTGTGTGCAGAGTAAAAAAACCTATAATGATTAAGACGTACAGTATGGTAATGTCTTCGAAACGATACCATGTCTAAAGCTTAAATTAGATTTGAGTCACGTGATGATGGTTCTGTCCGAGGACGTGGTAAAGATTAAAGCACAGCTGTCGAACAAGTAAACCGTATTCTGTGATGCTAACTCGTCAAGGATTCATGTGTATGGTGTTATTGCATTAAAATCTCTGAACCTGTTATTCTAGCACAGTTCTCTGAGGACATTTTGGCATCGGTTTGTTTATTTGGCATCACCGCTGAGGCTGCTGTGAGAAACCACGCCACGTGCCTTGCCACATGACCCCCACTCGGTTTCATAATCCCGAACGACCAGGCTAAAAACACGCATGGACATAGAGGATGGAGAAATGATGGAACACACAGAGTTCGTCAGCGCACAGTGTGTCATTGGCTGGGCTCGAACCTTACGCCATACAGACTGCATCACATCGAGGCAGTGAGTGGAAACCAGCAGAGTTCATTAAAAAATGAAAAGACAAAGACCAAGCAAGCAGATGGAGCGCAGCAGTGTGTCCACAGGTGTTCCTTCCTTCCTTTTTAAAAATTTTAACATTGCCTCCACCACCAGCTCTTGAAAAACTTTTTTTTTCTCTTCCTTTTCACTGGCTCCCTGTACTCAATCTTACCCTGCCATGAATTTAATTTCCTGTCTGCTGTCGTCTCCAAGAGGTAGCCGTTAGCAGGGTTGACCAACGTGACCTTGCGCACCTGTCCACCTTGCTCCCTCTTCAGCATATCATCATCAGTTGTTGTCTTTGTGGAAGACACTGAGATGTGTCCAGGAGGCCCAATTAGTGATGGTGTATGTTTTTACTGCAAGAATATGATTAGGCAATGGGAGGCTTGTGTGTCTCTCTTAAAGCCTGTAATACTGTATATATGAGGTCTCTGTGTTACTGCTGACCAGAGATCTCATATTTACCAAGAAGAACACAATCTCTCTTTGCCTCTTTTGAGTTTTGTGAGCATCACTAAATGTAAATCAGTTTTGCCATGAACATACAAATGATTGGCCTTCCTCAGCAGACAGGAACATCAATGCTACCAAAGCTTTCTTTAAAATTTGTTGTTTTTGATGAGGGCAAAGGTAAATGATAGAGCATGTTTTTAGCATGCAAAATGCTCAGCAATATAAAGATGCAGTGATGCTACTGTTGTCTTTCATCGTTCAAAGTTGTCAGACACAAGGTTTGCATTCGAGACATATGCTATATCATTTTGCACTCCAACTCTTCATGTCTACTTTCTGAAAGCACTGGATCATTCTGATCCCTGGTCTTTCCTTCTGCCATGCAAAGAGGGCTGCTATTTACTGCTGCTTTTGTTTTATTCATGACAGTTAAGTCTCAGTTCAGTCTATTGAACCAAGTGACGAGTGAGATGATGAGCCAGGCTGAGGGGGGGGAAGCTTGATGAATAATACCGTGTTTAGGAATTACTGTCAGAGTAAACTTCAGTGATACAGAGATAAAGGCGGTTAAATAGGAATAAGAGAAAGAGATAAAGACGGATGCTGATGGAGGAAAAAAAGGGATTTTTTCTGTCGGTTCTTTACTATCTTAGTACCTATTCTATTTAACATCTAATTGGAGATAAGAAGATTTTTTTCAGTGATGTTTTTTTTTTTTTTTGCTAATTGCCCAGACTCACTTATTACTTCACAACAAAGTCATTAACATCTGCTTGAAAGTCTTCCACAGATAGATAACTCACGCCTGTCTTTTTTATGTATATATATTTTTTATATTTCACGAACAATGATCATCTCCTGAAACCAATCTTTGCTGTATATCTGCCAGCTTCGAACCCGTCCCTAAACACTGACAAGCTCCATCAAAGCCTAAAAAGTTTCATCAAATTTTATACAGCATCTGCTTTTACATAGTTTACTCACTCTTCTTCATTGTTCAGTCGATGAACACCATCAGCCACCTGCCTCCTCCTCTCTACTCCCAGCTCCCCGTCCAATTTACTGTGTGACTAATTGATTATTCATTCTTCCACACCATGTGAGGTTAATATTACAGTTTCCTATTCGCAAGCATTCATGTGGAAACTCATTCAGTGGCCATTAGATTGGAGCCAGGAGTCATTTGGGAATGTGGAAAAAGTTTGAGAGATGGTTATTGGTGATTGGTTGTGCATAGAGTTCCCTCTATGACCTCATTTGTAACATGTGACTTGACCTAGGCCGAAGTTTTCTTACATGTTACAAATAACATACGCACCTGGTGCTTCCTGCTGGATATTGATCTCTTTAAATTACACTGAACCAAAAGTCATGAACTTAAACTAATTGAGTGTTTGAGCAGTAGAGCGGAAAATCACTGCGTTACAAAGTCCATTGATTGTTTTCTCTTACAATCTGGTTGAACTTTCAAGTAAAACCTAAGAAAATCTTGCTCTCTCACTGAGTATTATCTGTGTTGGATTTCAGCATGTTTGCAATTAATTTCTTTTCGTTAAATAAGAAAGTATTCTTGGTTTAACTAGGAGGTGTAGCAGCGCCAGAAGGGCTGCGACAAAAGCGATTTCAAAAGCGGAAGGCCAGGCACAGGAGGGCTTTGGCGAAATACTACAGCAAACTGTTTGGCACCTCAGATGCGGGAGGCGAGACCTTGCGCAAGCTGTGTGAACGAGCAAATGCAAGAAAGTTCTTGAGAAGAGAGCGAAACACTTGAGAATTCAAACGGACGTGAGCTCACAAAGTTCTGCTGCTGCCCATCTCTGTGATTGGAGTTCCTACAAACATAACAGCACTGAGCTTAGAAACTTTTCTTGGCAGTGGAAGCTCAGAGTGTTACTGATAGGCAGCTCAAGCCCCAGTTCCACCAAGTTGCCACCAGTTTCATTAACCTTGTGTGCTCCAAAGGTCCTTATCTTAGCTGGCTGACCCAGCTGTGCTCTGACAGGGCTCCCTAGCCTCCTAACATGCTGGGATATGCGAAGAAAAAAATGCAAGTGAATTACCATACTGTACTGTATATGTGACAAATGGACCATCCAACTGGTGATGCTTATTATTTACTAATAAGGGAATCACACTGAGAGGAAGTCCATATGAACATACTGGAGTGAAAAATTTAGGACTCAGCAGGTTCCATCCAGGTCTTCTTTTCTGTACATTTGTGAGGTCTGTACTGTATAGTGGTATCCAAATATATCTTTCATCTAAATTTGGGATATAATTGTGTGCTTGGCTTTCGATGTAGGAGGCACTGCAGAAGTAGGAGGTACCTGGGTCCTACTGTATGCTGCATAACCACAATCTGTTGTGTTTACATTTTTTTGGCATTAAGTCAACATCAATGCTAAGTATTTACTTAAATAAGGGGTATCTTTTCTCAATTCATGATTATGGATTTTATAGAAAAAAATATCAAAGGTTTATAGGTAACAGCCCTGCTATAATTATTCCAGTTAAATGCTGCTTGTGTGTGATGCCTTGCAGTTGGACTGGCTTCCCTCAAACATGGTGCATTCCATCCCCTCAGTGTTTCTGGTATCCCAGAAGCTCAGGATCCACTATTCATACAGTACATCCAGAGGCTCCACATCCATATGGTCACTCATAGATATAAGCTGTTGGCACAGATTAATAGAATGGCACAGATAGTACCTAATGTGAGGTTTTTTTGCATGGAATGTGGGCTTACTCTCTGTACAGCAGAAGAGGAGAGGCTTTGAGCAGAACTGCTGCTCCATGAATGGGAGTTCAAGTCAAACCTGGACTTGTGTATGTGCAGAGTAACAGAACACAGTTATGACAGTAAACATTCCCTTTATTTCTCTATATAATCCCCTGCTACACTATTGGACACCATCAAGGTAGAAAGTTCTCCCAGTCATCGAACTGCCTGTTTCATGTCTGAAACGCTGGTTTCCCGGGAACTCCTTCAATAGCCCAGACATGGAAATAGCTTGGAGCGAGGTCAGTACTGTACGAGGGATGTAGCAGTAACTCCCAGCCGAGTTCCTGTAACGTGCAAGTGGTGTTGGTGAATGATTGTGTGTAGAGTTCCCACAGACAGATATGTCTCTCCTCCCAGTTGGCAACAAGTTATCTGTCAAGGATCAGGAGTTCGACTCGCTGAATGTTCATGACTGCAGTGGGTTACGAGCCACCTCAGCTGGGATCGGCACTCCCAGATTTACGCCCTTCTTCAAAAACATTCACATGATTCAAATGTTTTACTGCGGCTAAGAGTCTCATCACTGTACTGTGCTTGAAGACTTCTGTAAATGTCAATTGCTTCTGTCACCTTCTGTCACAAGTCCCAATTTGACTTGAACATCTTTCGTAAATTTAATAAGGATAAAAATGCAGTCTCGCAAATTTTATTACACCTTTAAATCCACACTAATATCCATGACAACTAGATATGAGACATTAAGCCTGAGTATAAGAAGTCATTAACTCCCTTTTGACCCCATGACTGGCTGCTAAATCAAATATAGATTATTCGACTCAGAGGTTATGAAAGTCAGCAAGTGTGTGTGTCATTGTGTGTGTATGTTGCCTTTGTATCAGCACAGGACGTGTCAGGGTAATCTCAGAGCAAGGAACGGACACTATTTTTAGGGTTTTTAGCATCTTCACTCAGGTGTTCCCTTTCCCTGCGTTTTGAAGAAAAGTGTTGGTCTTATTTTGTTTCTTTTTCTATCATATTTTTGCTTGTCTTTTTTTCTTCTTCAAAATCCCCTATCCAAAAGGCTCAGTGTTAAAAGCGTCAAAGATCCATGGCAGAGCTCTAAAAGCAGGGGAGGCGCCATTTATTTGGTGGAGTTTGACTTTGACGGTTGGGAAATAAATGCTGTGTCGGGTATGATGCATGCAGTGTCATTATATCTGGCTTGCGATACCTGAAGATTAAACTGAAAATCCCTTTTGAGTTTGACCTTGGAGAGCATGCAGGGTAATTGGATATCGCATTGTCTGTCTTTAATACACATTATTAAACTGCTGTTTGTTCGGGCTGATGTTTCATAAACAGATGTAATCAGATTTAATTGAAATGAAACCATTTGATAAAAACAGCTGTGCATGCATTCCTAAACGAAACATGGTTTATTATTGGGCACGGGCGATGCAGAATCTAAACCAACTTTTTTTTTATGTTAACATAATTTCTATCCTTAATTGTTTTTCAGACTTAAGCTAAGATTCAGGGTGTGTATTTAAAGCTAATATCTACTGTATAGAATATGCTGCTAAAAGTTTTCATGCCGTTATACTTTAAAAATATGTTAAACAGTGCTCTAAATGAACCAGAGCTAGCGAGTCAGAATTTTTCCTGAAATTTTCATCTTTTCCATAGATTCGTTCTTCAACGTCTTGTTTTTTCTCTGTGGTTGACACAGTGGGGTAGCAGTGAGCTTAACTATCCGGTTTTAAAGCTGCTTGTCTGTTAATTTACACATAGCTACTGTAAATGAATCCATTTCATATAAACAGCTGTGCGTGCATCTCCAAATGAAGCCCGGATCATCATGGTTTATTATTAGGCATGGGTGATGCTGAACTTCAGCTTTAATGTGGGCTTGGAGAATCATGTCGCAGCAGGGTCACATAAGAACGTTAATGTGTTGCTGCTGGAAGCCATACAAGCTGAACCTTTGGAAAGTTTGGTCTGCTTTTTCCTAATTACCTGTTCCTAAAAAAGCCGCTAATTACATCCTGCACTAAATGACCCTGTTAATACTGTTGTTTGAATTGAATCCATTAATGAAAAAATATATATATATAATAATAGCAGCAAATCCATAGGCGAGAAGTGTGTAGAAGCTGAAAGCATGGTCAGAAATCGGATGGTAGAAAAAGGTAAGCGGGTTCACACAGAAATCACAGAGAACATGAAGCTGGTGCTGGGTAAATGATTTAATGATGATTCAAATTACTTCCTTAAAAGCTGGATATAGTAACCAGGATTTATTTTAGTTTCTTTACTCTTTAGTCCAATTCATATTTCATTCGGACTTTGGCTTATTTTGCACCTTATGGCACGGGTTATCAGCTCACATCTCTTGCAACCCAAAACACATACCATATCTGATTCACTTCCTCCAACTTAATTGATTCAAAATCGAATGATTTTCTTACTGCATTCGAACAGATCTAGACTTATTAAGACCATTTCAATTAGATACCCTTAGACCAGCCTAGTGTTCATAACTCTATACACTGCTACACACTCAGGACTCAGGGCATCCGTTAAACCTCTGTATGAGTACCGCGGAGGTCCACTTACGAATCAATTTACAAAGCTGTTTAAGCAGCCAGTCAACATGTCATTGCTACAACACTGAAAATACACACAAAAGGAGGGTTAATAGGAGCCACTCATGACCCGAAAGGCAGATTTCCTCTGCCGTTATGTACATTACGCATCCTGAGCTTCAGCAAAACAAAATGACACATACACACTTTTAAATCTATCTGTAATTTTCCTACGGTCGGCTTTTAGCACCGTGTCACTGAAACAGGAGCTCTGACATACTGACATACAGAAATGCCATTCGACGTTACTCTCTCCCTCTCTCTCTCTCTCTGGAGGTCATGGACTCATTCACACTCCCTTCTTTTTAAAGAAAAAAAGATAAAGGTGAAGAGTAGCACAGGGGCTTTTATATGCAGTAACAAGCTCTGAATTCTCTGAGTCTTCATCACCAAGAAGCAGGACAGATTCAAGAGCAAGAACGAATCTCCATCATTTGATCCTCATTAAAAAAAAAAAATCCTCCTTTTCCTGCTTTTTTCTTTCTTTTAAAGAAGAGCCATACTGCATATTTAGACCTATAGAAAAGAGTTGGGATGAGAAAGATGAAAAGCATCACAAGATCAAAAACCAAGCGCCTGAATGCTTAAATAATATATATATTTTTTTTAAAAACTACATTTTTTTACCCATTACCTACAAAATCTTTTTGTCACTAAGTAATGTGCTGAGAGAAGTTTATATTTTCGGATCTCTTAGCATTGCTTGGTCAACTGTATAGTGAATCCCTGTGTTTGTAGCCTGTGTACTGTCTCTGAATGTACAGAAGTGACTTTTACGGCTCATTGGACCTGCTTATTCTCCTATTATCATATGTCAAGTACATTATTTAAAAAGGATTCTTTCATGAAAGCACACCAGCAGCCTACAGTTTGAATGAAAAGATCTGTCTGTTACACCAGACTCCGCTCCTGTATTCATGATTCACACAGTTGAGATGTCCATTGCTCAAAAGCTTTAATGGAGGGTAAATGATGAAGGTTGCACCTTATTGTTCTGCTCTCATAAATCCTGTGTACTTTACGTTGCCTGGGCATTATCAGTGTACTGTTCACAGTAGGATGCTACTCAATAAAGTGCATCAAAATGCATCCATTAACTATGAACTAGCGTTCGTATCTGTTGTTGATGGGGAAAAAAGTTTGTAGAAATAGTTAAAAGGTTAAACCTACAAATCAGCTTTAATGTAATCTTATAATGAATGTTATACCACTTCAGCGCTGTAATTTTGGCTGTGAAAATATGAACTCATCCCATTAAAAATATTCAGTTTTCTAATTAATATCTACTGGTGCAGGTATTTGTTTACTTTTAGCAAGTAGCTTATTAGTAGCTTATTTTAAAGTAGATTATAAAATCCGGCACAATAGGAAGAAACCTTGAGAGGAACCAGACTCAACAGGGAACCCAACTCACCAGTTTGTAACTGTAGTAGAAAGCATAAAGATTTGACCGGAAAAATATCATGTGGTCTGATAAGTCCAGATTGAATAATGGGCGTGTCAGGGTAAAAAGGGAAGCGCATGAAGCGATGCACTCATCATGCATAGTGTCCACTGTACAAGCCTCTGGAGACAGTGTTATGATCTGGGGTTGCTTCAGTTACTCAGGTCTAGACTCAGCAACGTTATGGGGCAATAAAATGAAGTCAGCTGACCACCTGAATGTACTGAATCACCAGGTTATCACATCTGTGGAGGTTTTCTTCTTCCCTGATGGCACGGCCATACTCCAGGACTCAGATTGTGAGAGAGTGGTTGGTTCAGGGACCACAAGGAATCATTATCACACACATGAATTGTGCAAATAAGAGAAACGGTCCTTATGTAAATGTGTGAGCGTCAGACAGAGTGAGAGCATCTGTGGGAGCTCAGCTGTATGCAGTCTAACACTTACATGAATAAAAAAAAAAAACATTGCAGAATTTCAGCCAAACATACAGAGTGATGAGAGGAATTTATGATTAAAGCTCAGTTGTCAGGTCAAGCAGAGCAACCAAACAGAAAACCACTATTGCTGTTTCCCACAATTCATGGCCAAGGTCTACCTGCATGAATAAAACTCGATTTGCAGCAAACCTACGCAAAGTTAAGGTTACCAGACTCCAGGTCGTAATCACCTGCACTTAATCAAAGATAAAAATCAATCTTGTACTTACTGTCTGGTTGGACATGCCTGATGCTATTTTTTTTTTTTTTTTTTTACATTTTGTCTTTTGATCAGTGTACCAACTTTTGCAGGAAACTCTATCTTGTCTGTGCGTTCACGACAGAAGCCTTCACTGTTACCATGCAGCAACATAGCATGAGTTGTAATAGGCTTTGTGCACTCAGGGAGCGAGCTGTCAGAGATCAACAACAACAACAACAACAACAGCTCTTCACTATGCCTACCACATTGGCAAACAGTCTAAACGTCTCCAGCAGCAAGTGCCATCATTATTTAACCTTATTTACAGTGATCACCTGAGACTGCCCCTACACAACCCAAGGTAATAAGTTTGACGTAAACCATTCTTAGTGTCAGGATCCATTGTTCCTGTGTTTGTTGTGGATCTTCTTCGAAGAAGCATCCTGACAAGATCTCATTGGTCATGGTGAAGCTTTTATTGTTCTAAAACCTCGTGGAATAGTTTGGATGAGGTCATATGGTCTTATGAGCATTTTGGGTCTCTTTTTCCATACCGTCGTTGTTCGTCTAAGTGTGCATTAGCAGCTCGCAGTGGTTGGAAAGAAACCATTCCTACTGCTGCTTTCCATTAAGGACTCAGATGGGACGTTGTTATCGAGCTGACCTGTAGAGATGTAGTGTCATTCAACCTTTGGTGGCCTCATAGACTTAGCAATCCATCTTAACCAGTTGTTAGTGCTGAAATGAAAATTTGCTCTTAATGGCAAGGGCACCAATAAAACCGTTTTTTCCCCTGTGTGGAGGTCATGTGCTCCCATGTTTCCCCAGCACAGGAGAGGCTTGTTCAAGAGGAAAGTGCGACACCGGTGAGATAATCCAGTGAGTTAGTGTGTTACAATCTATCTGTATCAGTTCATATATTATTATTGTTGTATTGTTGTGTTGCATCATTTAGAGTGCTTATTATTTCAGCACTCTGCAACAGCCGGGCCCCTAGGAACATCATATTGCATATCCTAACATAGCTCTCTGCTTCCAAATTGAGACACAACCTTGGAATGAATGCATAAGTCTTGGACAGCAGATCATTAAGGAGTAGACTCATCATTCATTGCAACAGCCCAATTTCTCTAAACACAAGCACAGAGTTCTCTGTGCTCATCGTGTCATCTCCCGGCTATGCTATAATCCTGGGACCCGCTACTGCCAAGTGCACATGCTGCAATCTTTCAGATAGGACACAAAATCACAGTGCCATGTAGTGCCTACATTATTTTCCTAAAGTGGCAGACGAACTTGTAAGCATCTTTCAATAAATCTGGATAGGTGTGATGTCAGCACTAAGACTGCAGCCATTCCATTCCCTTACTCTTCACTTCAAACATGATATCATTAGTAAAATAAAAGTGACATCAATGAGTCCTATATGAGTCATTGACATTTGTGTATTTTTTCCGGTATGGAATTTCGCACATTGTCTCAATGTGGGCAGTGTGACTGACTGAAGAGCATCAAAAAGTTTGCGAACTGGGAAATAGTACAAAGTGTACTAAATTCACACTTTAAAAAAGTTTAAAGGATTGCCTCCACAGGTCAACACCCAGGGCTGCTCAGTGACATTTGTGCAATGCGACACTATGCTGAGTTTTGTTTAAAAAAGAGAGAAAAAAAACACCTATTAAAGTTTCCAGAGTCTTGTCAAACTCTCCAGATGGAGGTGGACATATTGTGAGTCGGTGTGTTTGCTGAAGCAGTGTGTCTCTTGAAGTCAGTGATTCAGAGCTCTCATGACTCAGATGGTGTGAATTAGAGGTGCAGTTTAGCTGTAAGTACTGGCCAAGATCTCACACTGAACCATGCTGCGCTTTCCCCTATTAATATTCAGTGACGGATATGGAGGCGATGAACGGATTTTAAAGGTTATGTCAACCTAAAATCACTTCGTTTCGACTGTAAACAGATTTGTATGAATTGATTGATGTGTTCCGGTAATGCGATAACAATTTATCATTTGGTATTGATGGTAAACACATTGTAGAGGTCTTAGTAGTTGTGGCCAGCGACCGTTCAAAAGTCAACACCCTTAAATACAGACCCATTCAATTCAGAGCTCAGTTTATTGTTTGCAAAGAGGTATGCAAGTTCTCCGTAGTAGGTGGATTGGCTACATTTGATTGCCCTTGGGTGTGAATGATTGTGTGAATGTGTATATGCAAGGTGCCCAGTGATTGTGTCCAATCCAAGCTACGTTCCTGCCTCACCTCCAGTGTTCTCAGCAGTTTTCAGGTAAACCAGTTTCACATTATAAATTAATTAAGTACATATTGTCAAATATTTACATGGCAGATGGCTAACCTAAACTTAAATTCACCACAACTATTGAACTGTCTTATATTATTCGTTATGGTTATTTATTGAGTAATAATGTGGTATGTTAGCTTACTGTTTATTACTGTTGCCTCACACCTCCAACATAGGGGGTTTGACAAGGGTACTGGTTTCCTCCCACAGTCCAAAGACATGATTGCCATTTCCAAATGGTCCACAGTGTGTGAGTGAGTGAGTGCCCTGCAATGAATTGGCAACCCATCCGGAGTGTACGCCTCCTTGTGAACTCCTAACTTCCCTGTGAAAGGCTTAAAGGCTTTTTCCTATTAGAAAAGATAAGTGGTACAGTATAGATAAAGGATGAATAGACCATCCTGAGCATTCACTGAGGGGGCACATATTTGTTTCAACAAATTCAAAGCAGTCAACTGCCCGCCCTGTAACGAAAAAATTAAGTTTTTAGAAAACTCACATGTAACCCTAGAAGCATGCTACAGACATCACATGAGAATAGTACATTTCCCCACCTGTTCTATAGTACTGTATCTCTTCTGCTTTAAGACTTTCTTCCTTTATTTAGAATCATAGTTTTTTTTTCGTAGCTTTCCTTTGTTGCTTGAATTAACACAAAGGTAGACACGTCTTTGTATCTGGCTTACGCAGGAAAAAAAGCATTCTAAATCCCCCAGAATGTAAAATGCAGTGAATGTTCCTCCTGTAGCCCTGAGCTTGTGGTGAGCCTGAAAGACTAATATTATGCTGATTTGGAAAGAAGCAGTTCTCTTTTATGGTGACATCCATGAACCTGAAACAGAAGGACCTGACTGACTCCTGGTAGAGCAGTATCAGACATGTTTTGCTCAACAGGGACTTCACTGTGGGGCCAGAACCTGTGGAGGGATTAGGTCTCACAGTTGGCTTAAGAAGATTTGGGGAACCCCAATAAGGAGCTGGGATCTGTGACTGGTGACAGAGATTCTTGAATAAGAGGCAGGGAAGGCTCAGTGCATACAGTAAGATGTTGGACTACGGGTTGGAAAGCCACAGGTTTAAACAACTGTTGGGTTCTTGAACGAGGCCCTTAACTCTCATTTTTTCAGATGTACGATGAGATACATTTTCTTTAAGGCAGACGCAAGTAAACATTGTATATATAAGCATACATAAAAAATATATAAAGTACCATCAAATTAGTATTGATTTACTCTCCCTGCTTGATTTCTCAATCTTCCTCGGTTTTGCTAAATTGTAGTCCTTCATCTTTTATGTGAACCCCTTATTTATCAAGGCAAGAGCAGCTCGGGTTGCTGGAATGCAGGTAATAGGATCCGTTCAGGACATGCAAGAGGATGAATGACATCAAAGACAAGATTTGTGCGTCTGCTGTCTCTTCTCTAATCCTTCTATCTGATGTGCCTACCCACTGAGCTTCACTTCCTCTCCGTAGGACATATCTCAGCCTTATCGCTCTGCCATGACCTTCTCTGTGGAGGTAGAGCTTTAAAGAGGAACCTCAGTCATTTTGTCACACGTAGCAGGAGAAACACTTAGCACTCCTGCTGGTGATAGCTCTTGCCCCATGTGGACAATCCATGTGGTCACAAACCGTATGTCAGCAACACAGGGCTGAGTCATAATCTGAGTCGAGCTCCATTTACATTCAGATGGATGAAGTCCAATGCTGCCTTATTCTCTTAAAAGACCTATTGTTCTTATCACATATAATATTACTATAATGCATAAAAATACCTGCTGTGCTTTATTACTGAAACCACACAAGAGTGCTAAAACCATCTGTTGTAGCTAAAGACATTTTTCATGGACTTAAAATTAAAATCTTAACAAAACCCCAGAAACAAATCATCTACAGATGTGTGTTGTTTAAAAAGGAAACCTTTCAGACATTTTCATTATTATGTGTCTCAGTGTGAACAGCATTCAAGTCTTTGTGTTTTAAACAAAAGCTAATGTGCACCTTTGTGTTACTTTGCCTGTTTCACTGTGAATTACACACCTTTACTGGTCAGTGTTAATGATTACCAAGGCCATGTTGTTGCCGATGTCACATTTGGCATCACTTTGATTATTTCAGGTCTATTTGAATCAATTTTTTCTTCTTTCTTCATAAATGTAAACCCTGCTTCACCATGTTCTGAGCAAAACACACCTTCATCTGAACTCTCTCTCTCTCAAAAAAAAAAAAAAAAATTCAATGAAGCAATGGCAGAAATGCTTCTTTTTCATCCTTATGTACGTACATGAGCATGGCTACATTAATATATTGCTAGGGCAGCACACACCTCATGGGTTGGGGGTTTGAATCTTATCTCCAGTCTACAGTTACATGTGTGGAGTTTGCATGCTTGGTGGGTTTCCTCCAGGTACACCAGTTTCCTCCCACAGTCCACAGACATTCTCTCTATGTCAGCTTCTATATGTATTATGGGAAAACTGATGCGGCGATGACTACGACAACTTTTCACCAACGTTTGGAAGAAACACATCTGTCTGGAAAGAGTACACACAATTATTTACCAACACCACTTGCACATTACAGGAACTCGGCTGGGAGTTATTACCACATCATTAAAGGTAAGGTCCTGGAAGGCTGGTGTTTCAGATGCGAAGCAAGCAGTCCGATCATGTTTCCGGTGTACTGAAAAAACTTTCTACCTTGATGGTGTTCAAGCACTAGTGAAACGCTGGGATAAGTGCATTAGTATAGAAGTATAGAATTTTTGCACAATAATTCTGCACAATATATCAAGTTTGACTTAAACGGCGCTTGTATTTTTATTATTGTGGTAAAAAGATGTGATTCTGTGGAAGAGACCAGAGATTAGTTCTATAGTTCTATATGGCAACGACAAGAAAAGCTGAAGATTACCTTTTCACACCCTTTTTGCTCTTTGAAAGTGAAGAAAGTTTTTTTCAGGATAAACTATTTGCAGAAACTATTTCTGCTGTGTAAAGGAGCACTCTGAGAATGTGTGATCTCTAAAGAGGTCGGAGTGAAAAGCAGCGTGACAGCTTCAGGTGACAGCTCGCTGAATGATACGTTTTCTCAGGAGATCAAACCTCCGGCAGTGATGGAGATCACACTTAACCTACAGCAATCTAAAGCATCACGCACACACTTTAAAAATACTTCATTACAGTGTGTACATTACAGGCCTGGGGGATCTGGTGTCTCATAAAATATTCATGCTGTACTAAGATTATGTAAACCTTCAACATGTAACCTGCAAACTTGCTGAAATAAAACACAGAGCACATCTGATTGCTGAAGATTTACAATGTCGTTCTCCGCTGCTCATCTGAGACTGGGAATGTGGACCCCTGGAGAGTTTAGTGAGGGGAAATTGGTGTTAATTTAAAGAGCCTAATGAAGCTAATTGCTAAATTAGCACTGTCATTGATTCAGTATTGACTGTAGGTTCCAGTATCTGGACTCCACTGAAGGAGTTTTTTAACAGGAGAGGCAGTGATGAGTGGAGGTATCCTAAGCTCAGCTGACATTTCCATTAAGTTTGGGTGATACATCTAATGAGGGTACATCATCAGAGATCTTGATTTTTTCATTAAAACCATCTGATATCAATCAGGTGTCATCGTGTGGCAAGATTTCCCTGAGATCCAAAGCACTATCCGTCCATATTGATGCTGAAGGACCTCTTTTTTTTTCTCCTGTTGTGCTAAGTGCAGAATAGGTTCTGCAGAAGAACCTCACAGAAAAGCCTCCATTGTCAACAACCATGCCTTTTAATATTCCTCTTAAACAACCTTTCCAAATTCCGTCCAGGCTCTTTGCTTAAAATTAGATCATGTCTGAGGTTGTACTGTGTTGAGGACTTCATAATATACATGCTGTTGGATTTAAATACCTTCTACAGATTTCCACTGCTGTCTTAAGTCCCTGACTCTTGCTGTTGATATTGTCTTCCACCACCACCACCACCTCTGGACAGCTGCTCAGTATGTGCTACATTAATGGAGGTGCTACTCTATTATCACAGACAGAGCATCATAGACTGCCTGTCCACTTTATATTCTTCTCAACAGCTTGCTCACATCTTTTCCTGCCTCCTTGCTGTGCCCTCCCCACTGCTCGGCTGGATCTTTCCTTCTCCATGGCTGCTCTTTCATCATTTTGGAATGGTTGTTGCTACATGTACTTGAGAATGTTCTCCAAGTGCTCTAGACATTTATCCAACAGATCTCAGTGGCTGTAGGAATGTGTCAGCTTGCTCCTCACCAGCCACAGCTCTCCTCTTCCTGCCAATCTATTCTTGCCTTGGAGATGTTAGAATCGATCGAGTCTCAATACTTCTGCCCCTTGCAGCGTCCACAGGATGTTTGGAAAAATACTGCACCGGTAAATCCGTACATCGGATATCTTTGGGACATCCTGTGGACTTCCTTCAACCTCTCGATCATCTCACAGGTGTTCTAAAATTATGTTAAATGTCTGAGATTGATCTTATAGAAACTCATGGATCTTTGGAGGAGGAGCAGAACCAGGTCTATGTCCTTTATTCAATTTAATTACATTTTATTTACATAGTGCTTTTAACAATGGTCATTGTCTCAAAGCAGCTTCACAAAATGAAAAGAAAATTTCTGGAAGTGTGTATGAGTGAGAAAAAATGTGTTTTGATAATAATGAGATTGTGAGATGTCCCTGATGAGCAAGCCGAGGGTGATGGTGGCGTATGAAACTGTAGACATCACTGCTTACAGGATTCACACTAAAGTTATCTTACAGCAATACCTCTATTAATACAGTAAGCGTTCATCATAAAAAAAAATCACACTCCATCAGAGAGTGTAAATAAATGTGTATTTCTTTGTGCGTTCTGTCACGTCCCCTTTAACCCTGATTGCCAAAGTCACTGACATCTAATTAAATGATGGTCATTGATCCTGTATCTGTGTGTCTGTGGTGTTATGCAACACTCGCTCAGGCTACCAGGAACCGAGAGGACTAGTCTGGGTCTGAGCTTTAACAATGATGATGTTCCCTTATTACATAAATCAGTGTAGTGTAACATGTCATAGCGAGGCCACGAGTATAAAAGACAAGCGTATGCAGTATACCACTGAGAGAACTTTACTCCTACATTTATCTATTCATGACCTGAATATGAATTGGCTGAGAATGAGAAATTACTCTGTGTCTGCAGCAATACACTTAGGTCAAGGTTTAAACACTTATCTAACTACATATTCATCAGCATCATTGTTTGGTACGTTCCACAGATCCAGAGATGTTTGGTACGTTCCAAGGTTAAACCCTGTATTCTCTACCTAGCCTGTTATTAATTCTCTTCCACTCTTAACGCATCTCTGCGACGCATCGACTACGCATCAGTCTCTGCAAAAGACAAATGGAACGGCTGCGGTGCGAGAGAAGCACCCAGAATTCTCTACCGCTGCAATTTCTGTTCAGTGTCTAGAAAAACATGCGCGCTTTCCTCAGGGGGGATAATGCATCATGCTGTGTGGTGTGACTGTAGTGCTGGACGTGAAAGCTCTGTGAAACGATCACAGGCCTCTTTTGCATTTTAAACTCTTTTCAAAAAATTACAGTCTCATCTTAAAGTACCTGTAAATGTCACTGCTTCTGGCCATCTTTGACTTCATAATGACCTTCAAGTACTAAATCACAATGAAATAATTCAGATACTTGGACACTACTGTACACTCACCAGCTCAGCACTCGCCATTTCATTAGGTATACCTTGCTAGTACCCACTGTTCCCTTCAAAACTGCATTAATTCTTTGAGGCATAGATTCAACAGGATGTAGAGAACATTCCTTAAAGGTGTTGGTCCATGCTGACATGAGAGAATCACACAGTCGCTGCAGACTTGTCGGCTGCACCATCCATAATGCAAATCTCCCGAACTTCCACCACACCCCAAAGGTGCCCTATTGGACTGAGATCTGGTGACCATGAAGGGTGTTTGAGTACGGTAGCCTCATTGTCATTTCCAAGAAACCCTTTTGGGATTATTTGCGTTTTTTGACATTACATGTTATACTGTGATCATAAAGGAATGAACACGGTCAGCATCAATACTCTGACCTGTAGGCTGTGGCATTTAAACTATGCTCGATTGGTGTTAAGGAGTCCGAAGTATGACAAGAAAATCCCCGCACCATTACACCACCACCACCACCAGTAGTGGTAATCAAGACTCATCAAACTGGGAGAAGTTTTTCCAATTATAGCCTCAGTTTCCTGTTCTTAGGTGACAGGAGTAGGACATCATTTACGTTCAGAGATGCTCTTCTGCATACCTAGGTTGTAACAAGAAATTATCTGGAGATGGAGTTCCTGTTGTCATTCTATCAGCTCAAACCAGTCTGGCCATTCTCCTCTGACCTCTGGCATTAAAAGGCATTTTCACTCAGAGAACTGTCCTCACTGGATATTTTCTTTTTCAGAGCTTTTCTGGAGAGCAGCCCATCTGGCACCAACAACCATCATTTTCTTCCTCATTCTGATGCTTGGTTTGAACTTTATACGATCGTCTATCATCATCTATATCAACATGCTTTTATGCACTGAGTTGCTGTTATGTGATTGGCTGATTACTGGTTATTTGCATTAACAGGCCGTTGAAATTATATTAAAATGGACGAATCTCTCTCTCGTTAATTTCTCCAATATATGAAATGAAAGCGATGCTGTTGCATCCAACTGGCCTTAGTCGCCAAGCTGTTCTTGCAAATTTACATTATAGCGTTTTATTATTAAGGCAATTTCACTTATTGCTTTTTAGAGTTAATCCAGTCCGCCTTGGTAAGCAGCATATAAAATGAACGAGAAGTCACAACACAGCACATGGCCTCGTAATTTGTTAACCTGAAAAAGTCAGTATCTAAATGTCAAACCCTTTATAAACGTCAGAAACCTGTGCAGTGCTGTTGTTCCGCGCGTGTTTGTGAATGTACACAGGCTTGCACGGTTGTAAACGACCTGTTTAAAAGATGCTTATTTTTTTTTCACACCTTTGATGAAATGTGGTGCTGAATAATAAATGCGCCAACCTGGCAACCCTTAGAGGAGGTCTAATCCTATTATAGAGCCTGGAAAGCCTTGTTACATGGAATTAATGTCATTTTACAAGTTCTTGAGGTGAAATTTAAATTAAGAAAGAAAGAAAGAAAGAAAGGCTTAATTAAATTTATAATAAAGCCACACAGTAGGTCCATCTCAAATAAGATAATGCTGTGTAATACAAAAAGGCTGATCTGAATGAGAAGAAGCTTCATGCAGGCTCATTTCACACATCACATGTAAAAGGATAAATATTTGATGGGATGAGCAGAGGAATAGGAGGAGCAATTAAAGCTCACACCAAGACAGAGAGACATGATCGTTGTAGGGACACTTACAGGCTAAAATCTTTTTCCTTCTTTATAAAGGGCTCTGCAGTGATGATCTTGCGTTCCTGAGATTTAACGCAGGAAACGAGGAAGGTTGTGTGTGTTGAAGAGCTTGACCGGTATCAGTTTTAGATACAGTAACCATCGATGCACTGTAAAGACTCTGAGCAGTGGATAAGGAAAGTGAATAAATATTCAGATTTTAAATTGAGTTGAGCTGACATTTTTCAACACAGATTTAAAGAGTTTCTGCAGCTAAGAGTGACACCTAAAACTGAACCGTTTACATTTAAATGTATGAAAAGTATTCATGCATGAACACACCTTCTAATTCAATGTTTTATGTTTAGTGATTTATTTTCTACACTGTAGAACAATACGGGAGATTTCAAATCTAGGGAATAACGCATACTGCATTAAGTAAAATAAATGTTAAAACACCACAGTCAGGTGTTTAAGACATTGTGGCTTAGTGGTTAGTGCAGTCGCCTTAAACCTCTAGGGTGTGGGTTCGATTCCTGCCTGTCCGTGTGTGTTGAGTTTGCATGGTGGGTTTCCTCCAGCTACTCGGTTTCCTCCCACAGTCTAAAGCATAGCATAGCATAACATCCTCACTATATGTATGCATAAAACCACTGACTTTGCACAATAATATTTTTTTTATTTTTTGTTTTTTTATAGGATTGTTTTTACCTTATTTTTTTCTTATTTTTAGATGTAACTATCCGTGGACTGCTGGATCTGTGAATTTCCCCATGGGGATGAATAAAGTATCTATCTATTCACCATCGAAAGACCTGCAGATTAGACTAATTGGCGTTCCCAAATTGTATGTGCATGCCCTGTAATGGATTGGCACGCTGTCCAGGGTGTACACCGCCTAGTGCCCTAAGTCTTTTGGGATAGGCTCCAGACCCCCCTGCAACCCTGTGTACAGGATAAAGCGGTCTAGACGATGAGTGAGTGAGGTCAGCCCTTTTATAATTGCTGTGTCAACTGTGTTTGCAAAACCCATCTAGCACCATGATAAAACTGACTCTTATGAACAAACCACAGGAAAGCAACACCAAAACCTACTAAGTTCATTTAGAGTAACCAGCCTCAGACATCACCAATTAACTAACAGAACCTCAGATTAGAGCCGTTATGAAGGCTTTACAGAGCAGAAGTACTGTAGCAGCTACATCTCAATATCAACTCTTCAAACTAGATGATTGTGTATTTTGGATAAACGCCTTCAGCATTGTTTTCCAAAGTAGAAAGAAATACAGTAAGGATCAGGAAAATCCCTGGTGTTAGACGGTGTGTCCAAACTCTTTTACTGATCTTTTACATTGTTTGGATGGGGGATAACATCTGTGCAGCTGTATGGTACCTGCAGTTTGATCCCTATGTAGGTGGGACATATTGCACAGCAGTGCATGTTCTACAGAGCACTTATTGCACAAGTACAAAATATGACTCTTTTTCCTGGTCAGTGTCCTGGAAGTTTTACTGTCAAGAATAAAATGTCTAAATCAAAAATAGTGAGTTCATGGCCATTAAAATCCAAAGTAGAAACTCTTACAGGTCAAGGGATAAACCTGCTGCCCTAATTCATTTAAGATCATACTAAAGAGATAGTTTAGCTGAAAATCCCCTGCTTCTGTTTTGATCTTTTGCTTCCCTTTTCGTTTTAAAAAGTCTCTTTATATCTTTATGGCATTTGGCTGATCAGAAACAGCAACCTGCACTGAGATTTAACAAGCAGTTTTGGAGGAGATCCTTTTACATTTCACCTGGTAGAACACGTAGAGATGGTCCACTCATCTTTATTACCTTGGTGTGATAAAAAAAAAAAAAAATTGCATTTGAGGGATCAAGCCTCGGTGACATTGTATTATGAAGCCCGTGACTCATGGAGCTCTATAAGTGTTTTTAAATTTCAGCATTTCTGTGCTAAAGACGTGAATACATGCTGAATGAATAGCACGCCTGTCCTGCACAATAGCACGCCTCTCATACAAGGTCATCGTCTGACATTCACCTAATGGTTGAAAGAAAAAAAAAATCAGAGTTGGTACAGTGAAAGTCTGAAAATGAAATCCAATACAGCTCCAGATGGTGAATGCAGAAGGTCTCCTCACAGAACTGCACTGTCATCATGATGGAATTTATGTGGCGCTTAAAAAAAACAGTCGGTTGAAAAAGGAAGGAAAAAATCCGGGAGTGTGTTTTCTTAAGTTGGAATACATTCATATTTCATGGCACTTCTTTTTGTCTGTATCCTATCTCTCATACTAAGAGCTCCATAACTCTTCAGATGCCGAAAATGAAAAAGCTGAGTCATCACCATTTTTTTTTTTGAACATTTGTTGAAAAAAAAAAAAAACATGATCAAAGTCTTACTGTACGCATCATAAATAATGTTCAGGTAAGTAAATTCTAGTGGCTGTTTATGGATTAAAAGCATTTCATGTTATACAACTTTCCTTTTTATGTTTGTTGCAGCACTAGTTTAACTTCTTTCTTCCTCTTTTTTTTTTTACATAATTCATTAATTATTCAATTACTTACTTGCACGTCTAGTTACTATTTTTTACACAGTTACCTAATAAGTAATGACTTAATTACTCATGTGTTTAATTACTTTTTTTTTGCCTATTTGCTCAATTATGCATCTACTTACTCGAACTGTGAAATGAAATTGATTATGTAATTTGTTTGATTTTATTCATTGCATCAATGGTTCAAGTTTCGATTTAGAATCGATTCACACTTTTAAAAGTGTGGAACATTAAATGGTGTAAACTTGACAAATTTTTTATCAAATTATTTTCATACTCGTTATAAACATACCTGTTTACTTACTCGCTTCCTTCTTCCTTCCTTACATACCTACTGACTTACTTACTTGTGTTATTACCTATGTTCTTACTTATTTACTTACTTACTTACTATCTAATTTTCCTACTTACGTACTGTACTTATATTATTACTTACTTATTTT
>JAOTRS010000032.1:1429454-1440409 GCA_028565755.1 Dinotopterus cunningtoni
ACCTAAAAGTAAGTAAGTAAGTACTGTACTTATATTATTACTTACTTATTTTCCTATTTCCATATTTACATCCTATTTACTTTCGTAAATATGATTACTTAAACTTATACTTTTACTTTCTAACTTGTGTTTTTATTAAATTATCTACCTACTGTACTTACTTACTTACTTTTAGGTTAACTTACTTTTTTACTTACTTACTTACTTTCTTACTTACTAACCTACTTACTGGCATTTTTATTTATATTTACTTACTTACTTCCTTAGTTAAGCTCTTTCTTACTTACCTACTTACTTATGTTTTTACTTACCTACTTACTTTTTTATTTACGTTTTTACTTATTAGTTACTTACTAGTGCTTTTATTTACTTACCTACCTACTTACTGACTTACTTAACTACTTACGTTTTTACTTTTTTACTTAGTTAGACTTAGTACTTACCGACTTACATACTTACGTATTTACTTACTCGTTTATTTCCTTAATTACTTCCATTCTTACTTAGTTACTTATCTACCTCCTTGCCCACTTACTTACCTACTTACTCACTTCCTTTCTTTCTTACCTCCTTTTGTCCTTCCTCTCTTACGCTCTTACGCTGTCTTAAGCATTAAACTGGGTTCGGAAATCTCTATCAGATACCGGGGTGTGGTCGATGTAACCCTATGCACCTATCACATCAGCTTTCAGTGCAGCATTCCATAATGAAAACGCTTCCAAAACACTCCACTTATAAACATACGACATGTCATTAGGTTGAGTGAACGGTTGTTTTTTCACAGTCCTTTAAAGCCTGGATCTTATTCAGGCCAGTGTGGATCAGATGTTGGAAGTGCCAGACTTACACTTCTCCAAAACACAACATAAACGTTGACTCCATTGTCACGAGTTTGCTGTGCAAAATATTCACTGTGTTAAAATGTGCCATGGTTCCCTGACAGAACTCATCTGTGTTCATCAAACAGCTCAGCTTTTATCTGTGAACGCAGGCACTCGGCGCATTTCACACAGCAAACAAAGCCAAGCAGAAACACTGGCCTCGGCAAAGGAAGCTGGACAATTTCTCTCGGAGGAAACACTGACTGCTTTGATGCCTTCACAAGAGCTGGCGGAGAAAAAACTTTCCTCAAGCATGTCAGAAACAATTCTCATGTTCTCCTTTAGCTAAATGGCCTTTTCACTGTTTAAAAGATCAAACACCAGAATTCTTATGAGGTTGCCAAGATGTCAGTGTTTTCCGGGCAACCTGACCCTTCTGATCTAAAAATGAGAAACCTCAGCCTCTGAAAGCAGCTACCGCTCTGAACACCTTACAAATAAATATGGCTATTTCAGGAGATTTAGCTTAACCTGACACTAAAGTGAAACAAGCAAAGGATCTCCTTGACATTTCACATGTCCCTCCCGCTTTCTCTATCTGTGTAGAGGAGAGCGCTAGAACAATCACAGCCTTGTCAAGCATCTGGCTCGGAATTTCACAGAAAGTGAAAGCTGATATCGCTGTCTGGGAATGACCAGAAAGGAGACAATTACAGGAACCAGAAAACACACACTTACCTGCACAGTGTGTCAGAATGAGGGGAGGTCAACCACATGCAGCCGAGGAAAGAGAAAGAGAGAAAGAGAGAGAAAGGAAAGCAATTAACACTCAAATAAAGCTGTTTTTTACTTTTACTGCTATACAATACAGTGTTTTTGTCGTCCTTTTATAGACATTTTTCTTCTACGCTCTTTCTACTGGTGTACCTGGAAACAAGCTGCTTGTGTATGCATGCGAGCACATGCGGCCAGCATAAAAAAAACCTGTTTCTGATTTCGAGTAGAGGCGTGCATGACTTTTTTTTAGAATCCCAATCCCATCTTTTCCTGCAGCCAAATCATAAACAAATCAAGTTATTCATCCTACAGCAACCCTGACCAGGAAAAAAAAAATGAATATGAATAAATGAATGAATGAATGAACGAATACAGGAAAGAAGCAGCATGAGAGCAAGCCACCATGTTCAGAGTGATGGTGCTGACAAGCTATAAAAAGATCTTTCTTCCCCACCCTGTCTGTCTGTCTGTCTGTCTGTCTGGGGTTATCTGTGGCTCGTATTGGTGCTACCGTGACAACTGCTTCATTTCGTTGTCAGGTTATAAAACATTGGTTTTAAACTGGTGTGTAAGAGTCGCCATGGAAACAAAGTATATAAATTCCATCCAAATTAGTGCAAATCAAGAGGAAATTATAAGGTAACTAAGATGAGTTTGGTAATATAACCAATTATTAATGAATCAAGTGGCTTTTATTGTCAGTTCAACCATATAGACATTTAGCAGTCACGTGACTACCGACAACAGCAGGTGGCAGAAACACTGCTAACCGACATTAGGCTAATTACATTCGAGGTGTATTTTGGAGGCAAAAAATTAACAGAAAGATTACCTGATGATCACAAAGATGAAAAGTAACGTTAACTAATACTGACATTTCACGCTTTGTAATTAATAGCTAACTAACTGTTCTGAGGGTGAAGTCTAAATAGCATTAGGTGGAAAGCTAGTGCACTATGTACTGTAGGGTGTACAATCCCTTGATTGTTGTGCCCTTGATCAGGGGTAAGAGAGGAATTTGGGATTCAGCCATATGTTAGAAGCTAGTTAGCTTTGTAGCTAACGTTATCCGTGAACAGAACGACACAGACGGTTCAGAGGTGATTCGGAACGACTTGAAAGCGATTACTGAGGAAAACAAAGTTTCTCACACACGGAACCAGCTGAGACTAAACTTAGCTAATATAGACTTTAGCACAGGACTACATCAGGGCTAGCTCAGTGGTTAGGGCATTGGACGATGGTTCGGAAGGTTTAAATCCCACGACTGCCAAGTTATCATTGTTGGGCCCTTAAACAAGGCCTTTAACCTTTAATAAGGCCTTAAAGCAAAGTACTGTGTACTCGGACATGTTTTGAATCAAATATAAGAGATACCCATAGGAACATGGATGTGCCCACAACATCCTCTAAATTGGACGTCCATAGCTGATAAAGTACGAAGGCTTAATTTCTTTGAAAGATCAGTAACATTAGGCATAGTGCTAAGGTCAAATTCTTTCATTTTGTGTTTGCTGGTAAATTGCAAATCAACTAACTGCACACCGCTATCTGCTGCGCTTGGAAGAGTGTAAAAATAATTCCCAAGTGTACACAGGTAGGGAACAATATTACGAAGCGTAGTAAACGACTGTACTACTGTAAAAACACCCCACGTTTCTAACTAAACCATACCAGGCATAACAATTCCTGCTTCATAACAGTGTCAGATCACAGCTTATTATCCAGCATGCACTCAGAACATCTTTGGGAATAATACAGTGTGTGTGTGTGCGTGTGTGTATGTGAGTGTAAGACAGTGTGTCATTTCTCCTAATGGCTCTGTACGGATTTTCCTCATAATGAGTTCATCATAATGGACAAAAATCTGCTTTTGTAAATGGAAAATCACAGAGCGTGACTAAAAGGCTTCTCTGCGGCACCGTGCACAACGTTTCGCCAATTACGCCAAACTAAAGCCTGTCGGTTGGGTTTCTTTTACGATCTGCCGGAAAGAGAAGCGAATCCGACACACTGATGATTTTATTTGTTTTGCTTCTTATCGAACACCGTATAGCGTGCTGCTTATTAAAATGTACAGAGCATGATAAGGAATTAATTTTTTATCTTAGACTCTGAAAAGAAAGAGGAAAGCCCGTGAGGGGAATCTAAACACAAAGTGTTTTATATATATATATATAAGGGAATAATCAGAAACCACCTTATATTATGATCTTAAGATACCCAGGTGGTGATTTCGTTTGTATTGTGATTCTGTTTGTATGATGATTTGATAAATATTTAATTTCTAAACAAACGTAGCAAATAGTTCACTCCTACCACATGGGGTGCTGTGCTTTGTGCTAATGCAAGAATAGTTTAAAGTTCACCACCTGTCGGATTATATAGGAACTGCAACGTTTAACCACTTGAAAAATGGAAAACCTATTGATTAAGAATTCATTTTTAAAAATAGATTTTAGAGTGTGGAGTGTGGAGATTGCCACACAAAACTAATTGCGATACAGAACTGAATTAACATTTTTTTCTCTGGTTGCTCCAGTCATTAGGATCGATACTATGTCTTGTTAACGAGCTCTCACTCTTAAGTTTCTTAAATATATACAGCTCTTATAGAAAGCTCCATGACCCGTGAATCTGAGATACAGCACATATAGACCGCCTACGTGCTCATTCTCAGATGGCAGGGATTTTTACAGAGCTTTGAGTAAAGAAACATCTGCAAAGTGAAACCCACACACCTCCGACACGCAACCGATCCCATTTTCTCCATACTGTACGTAATATTACAAAAAAAGAAGCCGAAGAAACTTTTTTTTTCTTGGTAAGGCTCAGAGTTTTTTTTTTCTTGTTTACAACAAAAGAGTTTGAGTTAAACCTCTTCTGGCTGTTTGAGATGAATGTTGTGTTACATTATGACAAAAAAGCTGCACAAGTGTGCTCCGGGGTTTTGTTGACAGTCAGCAAATAAAGCGCTTGCATTAAAGCGTGTCTCGTCCTGGAGAGAGAATCAGTCTTCCGACTGACTCCGTCTGAGATTCCCAGATTCTGAGATTCAATTTGCCGAGGAGACACGCCGATAAATTTATTCTCATTAAGAGACCCGGTATTGGAGATGCCATAAAACTCAGACAGCTGCATAAGACGAGATTCCAGTCTTTCTATTATAGAAGCCACCTCTATCTCTCCATCACTTCTTCACCTGGAGCCCCTCTATCTCATTTCTTTACAAGTAACACTCCGGTTTCTCCTCTGACCCTTATTTATTTAAAATCCTGTACTGAAATTGTAGCAGTATTTCTGTGTAGAGCTCAAATTTAACACAATAATAATAATAATAATAATAATAATAATAATAATAATAATAAATTAAGAAAGAAGTTCAGCCATCTCCATGTTAGTGGCGGGCAAAATACACAAACCGTGGACTTGAATGATAGTAGAGATATCTCAGGTAAAATATTACTTAAGTAAAAGTAGAAGTCCTTCATTTACATTTCTACTTGAGTAAAAATACAAAAGCACAAAAATTACAAAAAATCTTGAATTTTGCTTAATGTTTTAAAAGTTCAAAAGTGAGCTTGTACAGTATTAGCTCATTGTAGCCTTTAAGTCATAGTAAAGAATCTCTTTCTCTTTCTCTCATATGTGTATTTCCTGACTGGCGGTAGTTTATGCAACTTACTGGATGCCAACCACCGTGAAACAAGAACAAAAAGTACCTTCTGATTTTGTCAATTTATAATTTCATGCTTTTAACAAAGGATATGCAAATCACGCAATTATGCATAATAATTATGGCCAAATATTACTTCAATCAAGTACAGCTCTTAAGGTGAAATTTTGTATTGTGAAACACATTTTCCCAAAGGAAATAATGTAAATGCAGATAATCCGTTCCAGCCTCCCAAAAGTATTACCAATAATACCAATTTCCAACACTATAATCATATTTCTGTATACAAAAACAGTCAAAACATTTAGAAAATACATGTAAATCAAGTAAAATATGAAATAAATAGACATTAAACCTCACTTAACCTTAATTTATGATTTCTCTTAGCACCGGCTGCCTTAAAAACCAAACTGAAAGTGGCTCCGTTGTGTCCTTCTAGCATCCTTGCTAGCATTACTGGGACCCATGGTGCTATGTTTTCACTAAAAGATGCAAAAAAAAATACCCTGACTCAAACAAGTTTTGAGTGGCTCCTGGCCGGCGCTCGGTTCGACTCAGTTTGTTCAGTCGCATGCCGAAAATGCTTCGTATGCCGAGACAGATTCATTGCAAAATTTCTGTAGTTAAGGTGAAAATTCGTGAGGCGGGGAGTTCGAATGTCAAGGTACCACCGTTCTACACACCACTGTGATTATTCATGATTAGTGCAAAAGTATAAAGTATCAATATTTGCTGTACAGTAGAGCAGAGTAAAAGTAAAAGGTATTCTTTAATGAAAAGTACTCAAGTAAAGTAGATATACTGTACCTAAAAATAACATTTACCTTCTACTTTTGCTTGAGACTGTTTAATGCTTTATCACCTGAGAGTCCGTGTATCAGGAACTTCCTACAACATGCATGGAAACCCCAGGTTAGATCCCAGATCCGCTGAAGAGGTTAAATCCCAGCTGACTACAGATTCCAGATGATTCTTCAGGCGTTCCTGAACCCAAACTGTGGGATTTAACTTTTTTAGCGAAACCGGAATCTAACCTGGGGTTTCCATGCATGTTCCAGGAAGAGAAGCTTGACCTTCTCAGTTGCTTTGTTGAGACTGGAACTTTCACCAGGAAGGATATTTAAATGGAAAACCAGTCCATCACAGGTTTTTCTTCACACCAAGTGCCGATCTCACATCTTTAATCCAACCATGTGTGTTTATGTAACGTAGAAGGACACCAGAGGATGTGGACAAAACCAACATAGACGTGTAGAAACAGACAGTAACCCGAGTCTAGGGTCACACCAAGAAACCAAGGAACTTTGAGACGACAACCAGACGGTATACACCATACTAAAGAATCTTTTTTCGTTCTCTAAACCCATAAAATATTCCGCACACGTCAGTTATTATCTCATCTGCATGAGCGAGAAAAAGGATGAGAACAAGCGGAGGTGGTCTTCTTTCTGCTAGCGCTTTATTTAATGGCGTATGGCATATGGCACATCAGTAAATGAACCTCAGAGAGTTAATCAGACTCAGAGAAATGAGAGAGAGAGAGAGCTGTTTGACTGACAGATTAATTTATATCATACAGCAGCTACATCGAGTGAATGAAAAAGGTGCAGTGTTTGACAGCCAATTAAAGACTGATATCGAGACGGAGTGAAACAAAGCCACACCTGATGAAGGGAGAACAGATCTCTCTCTCTCTCTCCCTCTCCAGATTATGCATTGTAAAAAGTCATTTCTTTCCCCAAAGTGATAAAACCTGGTGTTTTATGTTGGTGGGTTGGGACTGCTCCATGTGTACTGTTATGCTTTTAATTTACAGTACATTCCACTTATCCTTGCTGCTTATCCTCTTTGTGTGTTTGTGTGTTTATGTGTGTGTGTAAAAACAAATCAATAAAACAGTCAGTTTTTATCATCATCTTCTGAAACTTCCAGTCTTTAGCTGCCACCTGTCACTAGAGCAAGAGAGAGAGAGAGAGGGAGAGAGAGAGAAACTATCGCCATCTATTCCTCCTCACAATAAGTCTTCAAATTTAATTACCTTTTCATTTCTGATCATCTGCAGCAGATGTGAATTAATCAGCAACGTTAATCACAACACACTCTCTTGTTCTCTATCTTTCTCTGTATTTCTCTGCCTCCTTTACACTTTCTGTCACTCCATGCCTTTCTTTATCTCTCTCTTGATCTATCCATCTCTTTCTGTATCTCTCTCACTCTTTCTATCTCTAATTTTCTTTCTTTTAGCCTCTCTCTCTCTCTCCTTCTCTTTTTTGTCTCTCTCTTTATGCTCAGCTGGCAGCTACAGAACCTATTCAAGGAGACTTTGGAAACGAGTTGGAGTACACACTGGACAGGATGCCAATCCATTGCAGGGCACACACACTCACTCAATGTGCAAATTGGTCTAATCTGCATGTCTTTGGACTGTGGGAGAAAACCAGAGTAGCTGGAAGAAACCCACTAAGCACGGGGAGAACATGAAAACTCCATGCACACAGACTGCAGAAATGGAACCCTTGACCCTGGAGGTGCGAGGCTACAGTGCTAACCATTACAACATCGTGCCTCTAGATGTCTATTCATGTCTTTTTTTATTGATTTATTATTATTATAAAAAATAATCCTTACAATAGTTCCTTTTATTTTCTTAATGATAGTCTGTGTATATAGCTTTTTATTTTAATTTGCTTTGGCAGCATCATTAATACAGTCATGCCAATAAAGCACACTTTGAACCTTTGAACCTTTTATCTCTCCCTCTGTAGAGCTCTATCTTTTCTTTCTCTCCTCAATTATTTCAAATGCTTGGAGGGAAGAGGAGGAACCGCACAAACGGTCCGTCTGTGGCATGTCGATTGAATTGACAGTTGACAGAAGTTTCTGTGTTTATCAAAAAGAAGCAGAACAGAGCAGTCGTGTTCTTGCAGTTACAGAAGTATTAAAGTGAAATGAAACGAAACTTCCTGAAATCTCGTTTATTTTCAACCGCTGCAGCGTCGGGGGTCTGACGCCGGTAGCGATATTGATCTCAGCCAGACATCCTGCCTCACACATCCTGCTATAACAAGCCCACCGTCCTGATGCGCTCCGAGTAATGAATCATTCACACGGTCTTAATCTTGCCAGCGAGGTCATCATAGTGCACCACGGCAAAGAGCTCCTCACTGAAATGCAAAGCACTGACCGCCCCATCACCCCACAGCGCCTCTCGTTATCATCTGCTTTTTTTTAAAGTTCAGAAGATTTTTCAGCCTCTAAAGCTTATGGGACACATTTGTCAAGATTTTAATTTTAAATATGATCCAATTCAGCACTAATCTGATTCAATTCCAATACCATTTAATACAATTCAGTTAGAAGTGTACAGTTCCAAGCTTGAAAAGAAACCGCTAATGCTTTCTCTTATATTTTATTGCATCAGAATTTGTTTCTTCCCTTGTCAATCATAGCAAGCGGGCACGGTGGTGTAGTGGTTAGCACTGTCGCCTTGCACCTCCAGGGTCCAGGTTCGAGTCCTGGCCAGGGTCGGTTCCCGTCTCTGTGTGCATGGATTTTGCACGTTTTCCCCATGCTTGGTGGGTTTCCTTCAGGTACTCCCACAGTCCAACGACTTGTGTGTGTGTGCCCTGCGAATGATTGGCACCCTGTCCAGGGTGTACCCGCCTCGTGCCCTAAATCCCTTGGGACAGGCTTCAGGCCCCCCGCGACCCTAAATACAGGATAAAGCTGTATAGACGATGAGACAATCACAGCAAGATGAGACAACCGTGGCCATCTGTATAGTCATGCATAAAGATTTGGGCAGACTTTAATTCCGGGGTGTTAGGCTTCCCTATGGTGCATCATGAGGAGTTGGAAAGTATGCAGTTGTCCATTTCCACATGTCTTTACTGAAAGCATGTGTTAGCCTTCAGCTGCTTGAGAGTATGATAGACAGGAGCTGACTGCTAGGCGGGAATTGTCAGGTGGGTAAATTAAGTGATGGTAAAAAAAAAGTAGCACTGCATCCGAATCACACCTGAAAAAGTTTCAGCACATGCCAAGAGACTTCACTAATCATAAATGTTTAAGTATTTGACTTAGTTTTAACCACAGCATACAGACGTCCAGGCTGAAAAGAAGCTGAGATTAATTATTGATGGCACATGTTGAGGCCAAGGTTTTCAGAAAACTTTATTTCGATCATTGCTCATCTCATTTATGAATGCCTTCTGCAGGGTCTACATAGTTTACATATCCAGACCCAGTTAGAGTCCAGAAAGTGGCACTGGGAAAAAAAAAGTTTAAATATTATGAAAAAATAGAAGTTTATTAAAATGGTAATGTCATAAATGAAAAATCACTTCAGATCAGCTTACTCTTTACACCAAGTCCAACCACCATCTGACATTTCTATCATTATTCACAAAAACCTTCAGTAATAGAAGAAAAGTCTCGAACTTTTGTAACCAGACAGAGAGCAAGAGAGAGATGGCCCAGTGTTCACTGTCATGTTTAAAATGCATTTTCATTATCATCAGCCATGACAAAATTCATCAAATCACTTCTCCAGTGAGGCGTTCCTCATACAAAAACCCAGCCTTCAAAAAAATATATCTCCACTGGCTTTGCTCACCGGTTCTCACCCTATCTGAAGGAACTTTATGGTTCGCCAACTGGCACCAACATTCAGATCTCTGCTTTAAAAGCTAATTTCTTTAGCAGTGATGCAATGAAATGGTTAAAAATGAATGGAAGCAACTTCCATCTGTACACGGCTCACTATAGAATCCATATTTTCGTCACACTGCTCACCGTACACAGCAGATCTTTGTGCTTCTAGGATTACACGATGCTGTAACCTTAACACAGTCCATCTTTATTTTAGCTCAACTGAAATATTCTGTCTTTACACAGATATTTTATATATTTAACTTATATATTAACAAATTTTTGCTCAATGTACTTTTGGACAGTCCATCTTTACAGAATCCACTTTTACACACTCCATCTTTAAATACTCCAACTTTACACACTCTATCATTGCAGTCCATCTTTACATAGTCCACCTTTACAAAGTCCACTTTTACAGAGTCTATCTTAACACACCCATAGGCCATCTTTAAATAGTTCAACTTTACACACTATATTATTGCAGTCCATCTTTAAACAGCCCATCTTTACATATTCCATCTTTACACAGTCTATTTTTTACAGATTCAGCCACTTCAGATCTTTGGTCTGATGTCACTGAATTCCCTGAAGTCTAATTTACACAATCTTACTTGCACTCTTGTACTCTTTTTTCACACTTGTACTCTTTTTTTAAGTTCCAGAGAGATAAGTAACCACCGATCATAAAAAACACTCAGCATTCAGCACTTTAAAAGTTAATGGATCATGTAAATGTCAGTATTAAATGTTAAAGAATGCACTGGAAACACTGAAGTCCGCCCACACACCTGCAGACATACAGTGTGCATTCAGAGCTCAATGGCAGCCCTTTTAAAAGAGGATCCAATAAAAAGCTGATTTATCGCTAGTCAACAGAGACCCGTCTCTTCCCCCGGCACCCCAGCATGCATTATTCAGGACACAACTATTCAGGACACAGCTTCCTCTTGAACCCTGTAAGAGTTCAAGAGGAAGCGCAGTGGGCCGGGGGCTACATGCTCCTCACACATTAATACACAAAAAGAACC
>JAOTRS010000032.1:1483788-1497130 GCA_028565755.1 Dinotopterus cunningtoni
TTCCAATAAAATTGATTCATGTTTGTGGCTGTAATGTGACAAAATGTGGAAAAGTTCAAGGGGGCCAAATACTTTTGTAAGCCACTGTACATGTATTTCAATATGGAGTCGTTCCCCCTTCTGCAGCTATAACAGCTTCCACTTTTCTTTAGAGCACTTATAAGGTTAGGCACTGATTTTGAACGAGAAGGCCTGATTCGCAATCTCTGTTCCAGTTCATCCTAAAGTCACTCGATGGTGTTGAGGTCACAGGGCTCTGTGTGTGGCTCTTCCACATCGAACTCATCAAATCATGTCTTTATAGTCCTTGCTTTGTGCACTGGGGAGGAGTCGTGCTGGAATAGAGAAGGGCCTTCCCCTGTTGCCACAAAGTTGGAAGCATAGAATTGTCCAAGATGTCTTGGTATGCTGAAGCATTAAGATTGTCTTTCACCATGGATAAGAGGTCTGAAACACCTGAATTCGATAAATTAACAGGTTTGGCCAAATATTTTGTTTATATAGTGTACAGTATGTGCAAATCATTTGGGATTTTTTTTCTTCTTCTTTTACTTATTCAATAGACTTTCATGAAAAACCCACACAGTTAGAGATCATGACTTAATTCTAATAATTTTATTTATTTGTTTGTTTAACATATGGGCATGTTAATATTAATTTTATGGTAAAATCATTTTGAGAGCTTTTTAAACATATTTCTTTCTTCCGTCCTTCCTAAATACAGTCACAAGGAAAAGCCCGAACATCAGTCCCTCCTTTAACCCCAGCCTTAACTTTCATAATGTTTTAGTATAAATGAAACTAAATTGCTATGTATTTGTACATCTGATTAATTTTAGGTTAGTATTTTTACAATCAGTAATTAAACTCACTAAATACAGTTGGAAGTGTGTATACCTTGTTCTAATCAACACACACACATTTTTGTCAGCTCACTGAGTGTGGGAGTCACACAACCAAACAAATTTCAGTTTAATTTCACTGAGCTTTCTGTCACTTCTCCTCCTCTCTCCATCAATATTTGACTTTAAAAATGGGCAGAGGTGCATGCTGGGTAATGCGTGAGATCAGAATTCGTTACAGAGTCAAGCTGCGACAGCTCGGTTGGGCGCATGAATATTTCCAGCAAGTTGTTGACAAAGTCTTTGATCTAAACACAAGACGGATATTAAAGTGACGGGCTTTTATAACGAGCTACATTTTGCATGCAGGCATCCCTTTGAAAAGTGCATTTTGGATTCCTAAGACTGAGCTGAAAAAAGAAAGCAGTGGCTAGTTTTTGTATGCATAAGTATTCACCCGTACGCCGTCTGCCACACATGCATACAACAAACCCTATAATAAAAACGTGATGGGAGATAAAGCAGTAGAGTGTGCAGAAGAAAGTTGTGATTGTGTGAGAAAAAAAATGTGTTAGATGTGTAGATAGATAGATAGATAGATTTTGTTCTAGAACAAAATATGATAGAATACTTTTGGCAATATACTAAATTTTCAATATATAATATAATACTAAAGTATTTCATCACTCATCCAAATCATTGAATTCAGGTGTTCCTATCACTTCCATGGTTACAGGTGTAAAAAAAAAATCAAGCACCTAGCCATGCAGACCACTTCTACAAACATTTTTTCAAACAATAGGTCGCTCTCAGGAGGTCAGTAAATTCCAGTTTGGTACAGTGATAGGATGCCATCTGTGTGGCTTGTGTGTCCAGTCTTGAAATTTCCCAACTACGAAATATTCCATAGTCGACTGTTAGTGGTATTATAACAAAGTAAAGCGATTGGGGATGACAGCAACTCAGCCACGAAGTGGAAGGTCAAAATCACAGGACGTGGTCAGAGGATGCTAAGAAGCATAGTGCACAGAGTTCTCCAACTTTCTGCAAACTCAATAGTTACAGACCTCCAACCTTTAGATTAACTCAAGAAGAGTTTGTAGAGAGCTTCATGGAATGGGTTTTCCATAACCAAGCAGCTGCATCCAAGCCTTACATCAGCAAGTGCAATGCAAAGCATTGGACGCAGTGGTGTAAAGCACGCCACCGCTGGACTATAGAGCAATAGAGACGTGTTCTCTGGAGTGAGACATTTAGAACAGTTGGAGTAAGATACAGTATTTTGAACAGATTGGGGACATCCCCTTCCTGTTCCAACATGACTGCGTACCAGTGCACTAAGCAAGGTCCATGAAGACATGGATGAGCGAGTTTAGTGTGGAAGAACTTGATTAGCCTGCACAAAGTTGGGATGAATTAGAGTGGAGACTGTGAGCCAGGCCTTCTTGTCCAACATCAGTGTCTGACCTCACAAATGCCCTTCTGGAAGAATGGTCAAAAATTCCCATAAATACACTCCTAAACCTTGTGGAAAGCCTTCACAGAAGAGTTGAAGCTGTTATAGCTGCAAAGGGGCCGGAGCCAACATCATATTAAATTGGATGTTACTGAAGTTCTTATGCATGTAAAGGCAGGCGAGCAAATACTTTTGGCAATATAGTGTACTCACTCACAAGGCCCTGATCCAGTTTAAATACCATTGAATGTGTGACCTGATAGTATACACACAAGCTGACAGAGGCTGACAGGTTTAAATGGCCATCAAGGGTAAGTTTCCACACCTGTGGCTTGTTTGAGTGTAATTAGTGCCTGTGTATACATAGCTGATGAGTGTTTGAGCTCTTGGAAGATCCATTTCTTCCATTTCATGGAAGGGCTACAATGAATACTGAGACATGAAAACAAGGAAAAAGAACTGACAAAGTAAAAGGCTGTAGAACTTTATAAATCACGCATAGGCTATAAGAAACTATCCAGAGATTTTAAAATGTCAAAGTCTAGTGTGCAAAATCTTATAAAGAAGTGAAAAATTAGGGGTCGTGTTGACGCATGCATGTGAACCAGGAAAGATTTCAGACAAAACTGCCAGGAGAATTGTTCAGGATGCGAAGAAAAGCCCACAAGCAACTTAAGAAAAAAAATGGTGCAGCTGTTTCAAAATGCACAACAAGGAGGTACTTAAACACACATGGGCAGCATGGTCGAGTTGCCAGAAAACAATACCATAAAACAGCCTGCTTACATTACGGCAAACAGTAAAACCACAAAACTTGTGACTTGAAGAGAATTAGAGTGATGAGATGATAATGAAACTTTTTCGCCACAATCATAAACAGTACTGTATGTTTGGCGAGGAGTCAACAAGGCGTGTGATGAGAAGAACACCATCCTTATGGTGAATCATGGACATGGATCTCTGATGTTCTGGCAGTGTGTGAGCTGCAGGGGTGCAGGGAATATAGACAAAACTGACGGCAAGACGAATGCAGCATGTTATCAGAAAAAAAAAAAGAAAGAAATTGGAGTTCAGTTTGCATTCATCAGCCCAGAAGCTGCTCATGAGACCCACTTGGACTTTCCAACATGACAATGATCCAAAGCACAAGGCCAAGATGAGCCTTCAGTGGCTGCAACAACAAAAAAAAAAAGTGAAAGTTCTGGAATGGACCTCAATATCACTGAGACACTTGGGAGAGATTTCACGCGTTTAGTTTATGCAGGATAGCGCAAGAATTTATGGCACCTGGAGGTTTTTTGCCAAGAAAAATGACTATGACAAATGACTGCAAGCTATTGTTGATGCTAAAAGGGGCAACACACATGGTATGCAAACCTTAAGAAGGGATAAGCCAATTGTTTTCCTTGTCATATTTTGTTTAAGCACGGTGGCTTAGTGGTCAGCACTGTCGTCTGGCACTTCTAGGGTCTGGGTTTGATTCCTACCTTGGGGTCTGTGTGCATGGAGTTTGCATGTTCTCCCTGAGCTTGGTGGGTTTCCTCTGGGTACTGTAGTCTTGTTTCCTTCCATAGTCCAAAAACTTTCAGATTGGGCTAATTGACGTTCCCAAATTGCCCGTAGTGTGTGAATGAGCGTGTGTGTATATGTGTGTGTCCCCTGTGTGGCCCATCCATGGTGTATCCTGCCTTGTGCCCTAAGTCTCCTGGGATAGGCCCCAGCCCCCCTGTGACCCTGTACACAGGATAAAGCAGTATAGATGATGTTTTGTTTAATGGTTATGCTATTCTGTGATGTCTTATGTTTTACATTACAGTAAGTAATAATAAAATGAAATTATTTATGGTTTTAAATTTCTTTTTAGAATTATATATTGCAAAAGCTCCTGCCGTGTCCTCTTGAGGGCGCCAGAGCATTTCACTTACCGTTTTCACTTGGGGTGAAAAAAAACCCTACCGATGTTGTTCAGCTTTTTGGATTCCATCTGGTTATTTTGGTCAGAGTGCAGTCTGTGTATGATGGTGTAAATAGGCAATAATGGTAAGTGTGTTTAGGTCAGAGCTTGTCGGAGGTCTTTAGGTTAGAGCTCTATCCATGTGTATTGTTTAAATGTAACCAGAACCACATTACGACATACAATACAGGACGTAGACCATCTTTAAATAGTGAACGAACTGAGACTTAGTTCTCTTTCAGCTCACGCATTGCTACAGCTACTGGATTCAGCTCAGTAATCTAATTATGAAGTTTTTCATTACGTGATCGAGGTTTATTGGAGCAGTGGAAATAGTAAACTGAGTATCATCAGAGTTTGAAAACACAATAATGCCTCCCATAAATGTGCTCCTCACCGCGTATAAAAGCTGACCAGGGCAATTTTGTCTTTCGATGATGCTCAGGGTGACTTGTCCTGGGAAATAGATACAGTACATTATATTAGGATTTCCTTTATGTGCTGCAGTAAATCTGAGCCTTTATGTCACCCTGAGCGTTATTATAAACAGACTGCTGTGGTCATAACAAGACTAGGAAGGTAATATTGGGGAAAAAGGTATTACAGAACATGTCAAGTAGTGACAAGCAAGTGTTAATGCATCACTAAATACAAGAGCCAACCATGTTTCAGTATGCAAATTACAGAACCGAGTTACAATACAATAATAATGATGGAAATTGCAGTGCATCCCGAGCTAACCAGTAAAAATCAACTCATTAGAATTTTCATTTACATTGCCTTGCCGAAAGATAAAAATAAATAACGACACCATTTCAGGAGGGGTCCAATTATTGGGCTGCTTCAAGCAAAGAAAGCAACAAGCAGATTTGAAGTTTCTGGAACTGGGTTAAAAAGACTTCAACACATTATCAAAACCTGAAAGGATAGTGCTGAACTGCTAACTTTGTGGAAGAAAAAAAATAAATAAATGGAGATCGGTGAAGTTGCTTGGTAAAAAAAAAAAAATAAAACAACAGTGAAACTCAGAGATTGGGATGAAACAGCTGTGTGTCCATAGGAAAACCACTTGTTGGTGAGACTCATCAGAAAAAAGCCCTCAGTTTACTAGGGTGAAAAGGTCATGTGACCTGATGAGTCCAGATTGATCCTATTCCAGAGTGATGGGCGTGTCAGGGTAAGAAGGGAAGCGCATGAAGCGATGTCACATCATGCATAGTGTCCACTGTACAAGCCTCTGGAGACAGTGTTATGATCTGGGGTTGATCAGTCACTCAGGTCTAGACTCAGTAACGTTATGGAGCAATAAAATGAAGTCAGCTGACCACCTGAATGTACTGAATCACCAGTTTATCACAACTATGCAGTTTTTCTTCTTCCCTGTATGGCACGGCCATATTCAAGGACTGAAAAAGTGGTTCTGGGAACACGAGCAATCATTTTCACTTATGAGTTAGACATCACATTGTGTGTTGTAATCAAAACTAAAAGTGATTGAATTAAATCTTAGAGTGTTTGACTTTTTTTTTTTTTTGGCAAGACAGTGTATTTCGCTTCTAATAACTGGCTAAATTCTAAAGATTGTTGTTCTTACCATAAGTAATTAATAATTTATTTTTAATATTAATTACAAAATAATAATCCAAAAGTTAGGGTTTTAGTTTTTACGTTTGTGATTGCAAAAGTCTTTTGCAAGGTTTTAAGTAATGAGCAATCCACTATTTCCACCTGTTTTATGCTACTCACATCCTCACCATGTGTGTGTGTGTGTCTGTTCCCTTGTGTCCAGAACTACAACCGAGCTCCCATAATGGCGCTTGCCGTCCCGGTGGCCGTACGCTTCCTGCAGCAGGGGAATCACGAGCTGAGCCGCAACATGTCCAGCTACCTGAGCCTGGCCGCCATCTCCAAAGCCGAGCTCCTCGTCCAGCACGCCCAGGCCATCATCACCAGCGTGCTGGGAGGTAGGGTTCAGGTCAGAGGTCATAAAGGTTGCATCAGGCCACCTACAAAGCGCATAGCTTGTGAGGAAACAACATCGGCCACGAACGCTGATTCAACATTATTGTTCCTGTAGAAATGTTTCCAATTTATTCCAATGAGTGAGTTAATATAATCCTGTGGTCTGGAGCTGCACTACCTGCTAGAGCTGCTTTTATAGAAAACTAATCAAGAACTTCCAAACCAATCAGGAACCAGTCTCTAACAGCGCTGTGGTGTGACAGCACTTTTTTTTTTACACACTCCGTGTATGTGTGAGGTCTGAGTGTAATTGTATCATTTAAGCCTTTTCATGCGGAACATATTAAGTGAACTTTTATTGAGATTTAAAGGGCAGCTTTCCTCACCGAAAGGTCTTCGTTAAACAGTTCCCGTCGGGTGCGTAACCTTTTGCAGGAGTGCTCTGCGTGGATTCAGTCCTGTAGGGGAATTTTTTTTATCTTGTGGCAGCCATTTGGATGCAGATTAAAGTTATTGGATTTGGATTATTATTATTATTATTATTATTATTATTATTATTACTATTATTATTTTTAAGATATGAACAGCGCTGCGATGTTAACACGGCCATTTGGGCCATGACTGATCTGAACTAAATCTCAAAACCCGTTTTGTCCGAATCTGTTGTTCTAGCGAGATGTATGTTGCAGTGTATTATGTGCCGAGTGAAATGTTTGTGTGATCCCGTGCCTCGTATCTCAGCTGTTTAAACACAGGAACGCCTGGACGGGGCGGGGGAGATAATGACCATCTCAATATTGTGTGTGTGTGTGTGTGTGTGTGTGTGTGTGTATTGAGGGACGACTTCTTTGGCGTTATAGGAGTGGATAGAGGCATTAGGACAATGTGTGTGTGAGATGCTTGTGTGTGTTCCCTGGCCTGAAAAAACACAATTTCTGAAAGGTCATGGCTATAACACCGTTACACAATATGGATGGCGGCATGTGTAAATACCGGTAAATGAGCAGTGTGTTAGTTTAGAGCAAACACAACTCGGTGACGCCATTCCAACGATCCAACCAGTCTGTCCAGTGACCTTTAACCTCTTCCACAGAGCACATAGAGAGAAAGGTCATTATGGGTTCAGTTCAACAGACAACTCACCACTAAAACACGAGTTCTATCGTCAATCAATCGACACCCTCTGGCCAATCAGAATCCAGAATTCAACAGAGCCATCTTGTGTTCTGATATCTTTTTAAATGATCAGTAGCAAAGCGTCTTCCTTCCTTAGACCAAAAACTGTGATTTACTAGTTTTCCTTTCACCTCCATGCTGTTTCACCAAGAGATCAGCCAAGCTTTTTACGACCCTCCACTTCTAAGAGTATCGCATTAAAGGTGCTTAACCCGCTCCTCATGAGCTGGCAGGAGGACAACCGATAAAACCTCTTTACAGTAGAGCTCATTAGAGGCTTTCGTTGAGTCCGTGTACGTTAGTTTGCAGGGAAGAAGTTGGACGCTTATGTCTCACGGACAAAACTGGTCTGCCGAAACAGTTTAATGAGGGCTGCTGGAGATTACCATCTAACAGAGAAAGCCCTACTTGTTTCGCACAGATTTCCTGTTTCCACCCCCCATATGAAAACAAGCACCCCAGACTCCAGGCAGTTGTTTGTTTAACAAATGCCGAAAGCTAAGCCAGCGATTAGCGGCTATGCCGTAATTGGGTGCAGAGGGCCCTCGGCCATGCATTCATAGCATCATAATGTCTTCAGAGCACACGGATTGTTAAGATCTATACAATGAAAGTGTAAAAAAACCTCCAAGCTGGCTTTCGTTGATGACCGACCCGGCCAAGACCGGCTTACATAACGAGCAATTGTGAAATCGTCATGGTGATCTACGATCCACAGCTCGTGTAAATGAAGGCTGAGATATCTTTGGCTGAATATGAACAACGTGACTGTTTGCCCAGAGTTTTATTTCAGGTTTACCCGCTCTGTGCCCACAGCAGGAGAGTATGTACGTACGAAACCCAAGGCTTTGATGAGTGCCGACTCGCCGGGGAGTCGAGCAGACAAAGCCGATCCGTGAGCAAGCACACAACAAGCAGAGGTCATTAATTGTTTTATAAATCAAACCTAATTGTAGATACGGTGCAAGTTTTTCTGTAACGAGATGTTTATTTAACGTTTATGAAAGGCCTCTCCGGGGTAAAAGAGGTAAAGTTGAAACTTTTAAAGTTTTCCGGCATCTGCAGGATGTCTCGCGGTTCCTCAACAACGTGACGTGTTGTGTTAATTCCAAGCAGGAAGAAAAGAAAAAAAAAAGAAGTCGTCTGGTGAAGGAATGAAAACAGGAACTGACTTGTCTGGGGAATGTTCCACCATCTTACACGGACAAAAATGTTTTCTTTAATTATTAGAAAATTTTATAGTTGGCAAAAGACTGTTGTATAAAAGTAATAACCCACTTCAGAGCATGCTTTTATAGGAACTTCAGTGCTGCAGTAGATGTAATAACGTTTCTGCATTGTAATAATTTTCCTATGACGTCCCGACAACATGGAGAGTTTCTTCCTTGCATACAGGATCTTTTTAAGAAAAGCACATGCACATTTTAGAGGTTCTTACCAAATATAGTTTATACACTTTTCCAACATTACGGAAAAAAAACATTTCTGAACAGTTATCCCACAAGAAATTATAATTATACTATTTATTCTGATGATGCAGAAACCCTCAGAACTCCATTACATCATTGAGGATTTTCTTCATTTCTATATCTCTCTTACAACATCATAAAACGAATGCAGTGGACTTTTGGATGCGTTCAGATGCTCACCATCTGCGCTAGCGTTCCGAGCAGAAGTGTTGAGTGCGTCTTGTTTTTCTTCCTCATTCCGTCACTAATGACATCCAGACCCATTGTCACTTACCCACCCAGGCAAGCAGTGACCTCTATCCAATTCCCAGCAGAAGTGGAAAGGGCTGAGGTAATGGAGTTCACGTCGGGTCACACTTGGGTACGAAATGCACAAAGGTACGAGTCATGCGATAACCGTGAACAAATGTTTCTTTTTCTTTTTAACTTCTCGTATCATCCTAGCTGGCTCAGTGATCACTTTTGTGTTCTGCAGGCGTTTCAGGCCTGAGTGTTGTGTTTCTTTACGATCGCCTCGTCGAGCGGGCCTTCATCAGTGTCAGTGCAGGGGTTTCGTGTAAAGTTATACTGCAGGAAGTGTGCCGGATGGAGGAGGTCTGGAGTTTGTTAAAAGTGCAGAACTTATGGGTGGACAGGAGCGAGCGTGGGCTCCTCAGGGCATGCTCATTATGAGTTACATCCTTTTAGGAATATGGGGAGTTTGTCAGCTTTTACCTGGGTTTTTAGACTCAGGAGGATCAGGTCTCTCTTTTCTATATAACCTTATCCATTATCAATTATTAAACGTAAAACCTGATCTTAGTCTTACTTAAATTAAACAAAAAAAGCAAATATATCCATATAGAGTGGCATAGTGATTATCCCTATCGCCTTGCACCTTCAGGGCCGAGGGTTCAATTCCAGCCTTGTGTGTGTGTGAGTGACTTTTGAATGTTTTCCCCATGCTTGCTGGGTTTCTTCCGGTTGCCCTGATTATGCCCCACAATCCAAAGACATGTAGATTAGACTAATTGATGTTTCCAAATTGCCCATAGTGTGTGTATTTGTGTGTGCCCGGCAATGGATTGGCCCCCTGCCCAGAGTATACCCTGCCTTGTGCCCAAAGTCTCCTCGTGTAGACTCCAGGCCCCCTGCGACCGTGAACAGGATAAGCGGTATACGGTAGAAGATGAATGAATGATGGATAAATATCTAGATTGACTATACTATTTGGTGAACCAATATCTATTTAGACTGAAAGTATGAATGTACTCCAATCTAAAGATTGCAGATACTAGGGATGGGAATCACCCGATACAATATTATCACGATATCTAGTTGTCGATTCGATTTGTATCATAATTTTTATTTTATTTTTTTTTTAGATAGATTTTGTAACACTTCTAAAAAAAAAAAAAAAAAAAAATCTTGCACAAGATGCTGTGCTGCCAACCAGTGTGTGAGTAGTTTAGAGCACCACCTGTAGGAGCATAGAGGAATGGCAACATTTTACCACCTCAAATGCAAACATACTGTAAATAAATGTTAAATTATATTAAAAAATTGCCACTGAAAAAAATCATGATGCATCCCTGAATACCTGTTTTTTTGTTGTTGTTGTTTTTCCCCATCTTTACTAGATACTAATAGAAATGTGTGCTTTAGGCCTGTTAATCTCTTCACTTGAAGGTCTCGTATTTGCTATTGTGTGTGTGTGTGTGTGTGTGTGTGTGTTAATGCTTTAGCGAAAATAACCCTCAGACAGTTTATAATAAACCCTCAGACGTTTATGTAAATGAGCTACTGTAAGCCACGCCCCTCCAGATAACAGCAGAGCCACTCAACAAGCTGGGGGAGGGGTAACATCTTATATGAGGTCACATTAGAAGGAAAATCTAATCAGCTTTTTATTATTTTGTTTGTTTGTTTGTTTTTAAGTAGCACCAATACAAAAATGGAAAAAGAACAAACAGGGATTTTGTTTTCATAAATAATGGATCCTCTTTACAGCATGTTATTCACCTGCAAAAATACGGGTTTGTACGAATTCACTCATCCTACTGCATTATCTGTGCATTTCCTGGACTCTGAACAAAAGCTAATTAAAAACAGCTGTCAATGTTTTCTAGAGTCTCCAGCGTCTGTGCTTTACACCAGTCAGGGGTAAAGCTGGAAATTTCTCTGGTAGAACTGAGGAGTTTACGCTTTGTGGTTTCACTCGAACATGTCAAGCTGCATTTTGTTTTTTGTCTTTGTCTTAATTTTGTTTGTCTGGTAAGGAAGCAATGGTTTCTAGCTGATGTTATATAACCCAGGAAAAGAACTAACTTCTTATATTAAATAGCATTATACATAGATAAAATTATAATATTATACAGTGTGTATATACTGTAAGTAAAAAGTATAATGGTGCACAACCGATGGCAAATTGCTGTATTGTAACTGGAAAAAAAGTTGTAATTTTGTGCTGTTTAGGGGCAGTTAGGTTTTCCAGGGGCCCAGCATCTCTAGTGGAGGCCCTGCCCTAAAGTGTTTGATTCATCATCTAACTACTGTGCATCAGTTACTAACTACAGTGAATCTATTAAGACCAGCGTATTTGTAGGAATCAGGAAAGTGTTGTACTACTACAGTGGTTAAAGAAATACTCTCCAGAGTCGACATGTACTATATTTACCAATTTTCTTTATTAAACTCCACCATTTTCACTCATTCAGTAAGAGTAATAGAAAAAAAAAAATCTATATACAATATAGGTTAATTTCATCCTCTTAACAAAAATACAGTATAATACATTTTTCTCACATTAACAGAACAAAGGTAAAGTCTCGAGAGACTTTGTAAACATTTCACACAGCTCATTTATCAAAATATAGCGAGCGTTACTTAGTTTAAAAAAAAGTAGTTTCAAAAGATTATGGGATGAAAAGTTTGTTAGCTGAATGTAAACATTCTGATACTGTAAATACGATAAGAATACACAGCCTGTCTTGATAAAACGAGAACACTGTCCAAAAATACCGGCTTGTTGTTTGTTCCCTTGCTCTTTGGTTCTCCTGGTTCTCATAGCTCTGTACGTTCCAAGGACTCTGGGACCATGTGTGTAACTGAAAGACGTTTGCCACCACAAGCAAGTAGGTTTCATAGATCTAAGCAGAATGTGATAGTGATTGTAGTAGTACAGTGGGCTAGTCGTGTTCGAAGTGTAAAAGTTTTAAGCGTGCAGGATTGTGTTGGTTTTTTTTGTGTTTGTTTTTTTTATTCGAGCAGCTAGTAGATGAGTTTGACTCCTCCTCTCTCCATGATCTGGGACACACCCCAGGCCACTAGGTTGCCACGGGAACCGCAGCTCGATCCATTCTCCTGCGCTTGTTCAAGAATCTCACCATCCTCTAAGACACGGTCCCACACATTTACACCAGTCAGTTTCCCTGTGAACCCCACATTGGCATTGAACGTCTCCTGGAAGCCGAATCTCTTGGCCAAACCCTCACCGGTGTACTTCTGGCCGAGGATAGTAAACCCCTCATCAGAAATCTCATGCCCCTTGGCAACATCAGGAGAACTCGCTGCTCTGTGGCCGTCAACCCAGAGCGACGCCATACCTTGTTCCGAGCTCCAGGTTCCACACAAGTGCACCCACAGTCCCTTAGTTACAGCATTGTGTACCTCCACTAAACTCTCTTCTGCTCCTACCGTGAAGAGGGCGCTACGCCCACTGAGCAGCAGCTGCAGCTCCATGGGGTTGCTTGCGGTGCCGTAGGAGAACAACACGGTCTTGTTAAGGGTTTCGGTTGGTTTAATCCACATGCATAGGGTTAAGGCGCGGGTTTTCATGGAACGATCGGGAATCATTTCGGCCTGCATCTTTGTAGAGCGCATAGGGAAGAAGAGGGCCATGTCGCACCCTTAATGGAGACAGAGAGAGAGAGAGAGAGACATAAAGAGACAGAGAGGGAGAGAAATGTTAGTTTTGGATATAAATATTGCATTTGAATATCTAAGGCAAAATACTAAACCCTGTGGGACAGCATAAACCCGAGGTAGGCCGTGCCAAAGCATAAAAGCCAATGGGAGGATTCAGGCTTTTTCAGAAACAACTTCATTGCCAAAGTTTGTCTCTGATGAATTAAATGCATACAGGACATCTTTCTCCTCTTTCAGAAGGTCGAACCCTGATGTAATCCCTGATAAATCCTCCCTTTCTGATACCGCACCTCTTCAACCTTATTAACATTTTAACATCTCGGCTGTCTTCCAGCCGAAAGAGGAAAGATCATCCTCCAAACATCTGTTTAAATGTCACATTTGCCCCACTCTGTGTTCCCGCTGTGGGGCGATCCACAGATCCGAAGGCATCCTTCTGCATTTGTTTGTGTTCTGGGTTTATTACATCATTTATTTAGAAAGAAATGGTTGTTGTAAGTTTCTCTTCCAGATGGCCGGCCATTTGGATGTGTGTATATATGGGTGGCGTGTGTGTGTGTGTGTGTGTCTGTGTGAT
>JAOTRS010000032.1:1499883-1516110 GCA_028565755.1 Dinotopterus cunningtoni
TCGTCTGAGCTGTTCAGCTCCACTGCCCCTTAATAACATACTCTCAGACTGTGTGTGTGTGTGTGTGTGTGTGTGTGTGTGTGTGTGTGTGTGTGTGTGTGTGTGTGTGTGTGTGTGAAATGCTGAGCAATCTTTTGGCAGTGCTCCGATGTGCATGTGTGTGAAAGCTGAAGCTGAATGGAAAGTGAGCTGGACAGAGCTGCTGCACGCGCTATATAAACATGTGCACGCACATACACACACACACACACACACACACACACACACACAGAGTGGAATCAGCCCCCTTTTTTTTTTGGAGGTAGTGTATGAGGTAATTACGGAATTGCCATTCCTGAAGTTACGAGAAAGAAGCAAAAGAGCAGCTTGGGGGCCCGTGATGGAAAAAAAAGGAAGAAAACAGAAAGACAGATCTGACTGTGACAATTTCACAATATAGTACGTCTATTGTTTGTTTGATTTTTCTATAGAAATGAAAGAAGATGAAAAAACCACTTCAACATGGGATTTCCCACTTCCGTGCTCTACTCTTTCACTAGTTCATCCCATCCTTTTTTAAAAATATTTTTTACCCACTTATCCTTCCTTCCTTCCTCCCAGTCCACATTTCTCAACTTTATTTCTGTCCTGATTAATTTCTCTCTGCCTCTTGATGAGTGATTTAAAGACTGCAGTATCATTTTTTTCTTAGAATTAAACTTATTATATTATTATCATATTGTTTTTTTCTTGTAATTAATAAAATGTGCATTTACCAAATCAGTAATATCTAAGTTTATTTTCATAAATCAAATGTAAGGGACACACTGACATGTTGGCAGACAGAACACTTGGGCTCAGGACACTGGTACAATAAAACAAAGTCCTTTTTTATTTAGGGAATGCTTTGGAAACTGGTAAAGGTACAGGTGCTTCATGAGGTGAATGGTGAAGCAGGATTGTTGGCCCAGAGTGGCACTGGTGGGATTGGTGGTGTCGGTGTCTATAAGTCTGGGAAGGGGCGTTGTCAAAAATTGTCTTAACTCTGTCTATGATACTCCAAAACTCATTTGAGTGTGTCACTGAAACAATTTTATTTTTTCCCATAAGCTCGCAGAGGCTTAAAAGCAGAAGAGACTCTGACCCATTACAAGGTTATCATTGTTGGGCCACAACAATGTAGGTGCCGAAATAGTGACATCCTTTCGGCACCCACCCAGCAGGTTGGCGAGTACCAACATTGTACTCGTGTGACTATGATGGCTTCAAGTTGGTTGCCAATGCTAGCAAGGTTCCCAGTGCATCCGAGCCAGGCCAATTGTGTTGTGTACCTGCCCTGTACTGGACCTTGAACTAGATGTCCTGTAGGAAAATAAAACATCAAGCTGTTGTAATATTTGTTTCATTTGCTTTTGCCATACACTGTAATGGTGCATGATCAGTTATTAATGTGAACTGCTAGATAATAGCAGGGTTTTTCCACTGCACATATTGCCAGGAATTATTAATGGACGACGTACTGGTCCATTTCTGATGCACCTGTATGGACTGTGAAGAACTTTCTTAAATCTGGGGTGTATAGTACTCAGGAACTTGTAAGGGGTCTCTTCAAGGCCTGTGAATGCCACAATGCCATTTTGGGTCAACGTTCTTCATTTGTCAGTCCACTGCTGTTCAGTTTGCGCTTGTTTCAGATGGTGGCAACCAATGAGTGTGATACAGTTGGTTCTCTCCTGCATGTGTGTGATATATTCATTACTGGACCAATAAGGTTGATGTTTCTCCTAAACATTTTACAGTACATCTACTGTAATCTGTTTTTTTTTTTAAACAAACAAAAGTGAAGTGAAGACTTGCAGTGTCTCCCTGACAAATGGGGAACTGGTCCCAATTGCAACCCTCCTTGTTAACCACTAACTTGAGCATTGTTTTCAGCATCTGATTAAAGAGTTTTACTAACTTTAGATAGGATACTAAGATCTGGATTTGATTCACCCACAGCAGCAACCAGGCAGAGGTTTGCCAACAGCTTTAAGACACCTGGTCTGTCAAAATATAATTTGACAGGCCCACTTGACTGCTTTTCAGGCACTTTTCCTTGATGTCACTTTCCCAAGAAGAACAGTGTTGGCGTGTTACCCTGGGCTTACTTCTGCAGCAAATCTATCATATCCATGTCTATGAGCATGAAGTTGACATCAATGATGGGGAATGGGGTGGGCTCCTCTGAGATGATCAGGGGTCATCTGTGCCTGTGAAGTGGTGCTGGCAAGGTGTGCTTGCAGTGTGGTCAATGTTGAACAAGATTTTTCACTGCCTGTCTGGACAAAAGAATTATCTTCTCCTGCTGGAGTGACCATGCAGTAGGTGAATCACAGTGTCAATTTTTGAACGGAGAGTCACTAGACAGTCACTCTTGGCCTCTATCCCTGGGTCCAGTTGAATAATAGAGAATTTCAGCTGAAGTATCCCTCTTACAAAGCCTACTGAGCCACAGAAAAGAGAGGGCTAGAGTGATATGACTCACCTTCTTCTCCTTTGCTAGCACTGTTTTCTTCCTCTTGCCAGGCATGTGCAAGGCTTGCAGCAGGGACAGGGTATTGTGTTCTTCTCTTCTGTCTGTTGCATAGACATCCAGGCCAATCTGGTACCTAAGAGGAAAGGCACAGGTAAACCAGGGACCAAATCTATGTGCCACAACCTTTCACTCACTTGGTTCCATATTTCACCATTCTGTTCTTCCACCTTGAAGAAAGAGACTTTTTAGACATCCATGTGTGTGCAGTCAACCAAGAGGTTTCCATCTGGCTGGAGAAACAGGGCAGGCGGAAGATACGATACTCCCCATATCTAGGAGGGCTTTAGTGGGATTTCTATCCCCTGTTGACCTGAGGGGTAAGAGATTTTGAAGGGGTAAAAAAGTTGAGGCAACAGCTTGCCAGATACAGTACGTTTTCTTAGCTTTAGGGGGCAGCTGCTCTGGCTTAGTGGGCATCAGCTTAATAGCAGGGGTCCCATTTTGTTTGGATATTTCTATCCACTTTCCCTCCCTGTTAAATTTAGTCTGATCTTGATCTTCTGGGATTTTTAAGATGGCAACAGCACACACCAGAGCCTCCAACATTTAATCACTCAGACTTGATGCCCTCATGCCCTCAAAAGCCCCAAATCTCTGAAAATAATGAAAAGAGAGGGAGTGACCATTTTAATGCAACTAACATTTTGTACATCTTTTCATAACATAATAAATGACTCATGGAAAATTATGTCAAGATGTTAAATACGTAGATTCAGACTTTAATGCAAAAAGAATGGTATGTAAAGTGTCTTAATGTTTATGTTTTTAGGTAAAATGTACTGGGATAGACTTTACAGACATTGAATTTATTAGTGTTATTATTTTATTATTTTTAGTTGTGTGTTTAAAATTTGACTTAAATGTAAATGTTATCAGTGGACAACACATAGCACAGCGATAATGCAATCGTCTCCTTGCCTGACATTTTTCAGTTTAACGTTATATTAATGTAATTAGTACATGCTGTCAGTGGCTGTGTGTGTGTGTGTGTGTGTGTGTGTGTGTGTGTGTGTGTGTGTGTGTGTACTCGTGTTTATACAGCTCAAGGCACTTTTCTGAGGAGCTCCTCTGAGATGACCAGGGGTCGGAGTCGTCTTTCACCCTAACAAGGCGTGATGGAGCTGGGGAGCAATTATTCTGCTGACCTTGGCCTCATCTGTAGAATCTTACCGTTAGGAGGAAAAAATAAACACATACATATTTGGATGCACACACAGACACACACACTGACATAGACAGACATTCTGTCTCCTAATGTATCAGGGAAAGAAAGTAAAAAAAACACTGAAAACAATAAAAGAGAAATGAAATTAGAAATCATTCTAAAATAAAAAAAAAATAGAAATCAATTCAAACAAGAAAATAATCTGTAATAAGGGGTTTTCAAGTCAAAGCAGGATTTTTGATTGCGTAGAATAATGTAACACAGTAATTAGAGTAAAAACTCCCTTTATTTCTCTATATAATCCCCTCCTACACTAATGCACTTATACCGGTGTTTTACTAGTGCTTGGATACCATCAAGGTAAAAAGTTTTTTTTTTTCTGCAGTGGGCTCTAAGCCTCGTCCGGCACCATCAATCACAGATGTACAGCTCCCTTTAAAGCGTTTGTACCATTCAAATGTTTTACTACAGATCATCAGTCTCATCACTGTACTGTGCTTGAAGTCTTCTGTAAAATTTTTATGCCCTCATTCCAATGCTAATGTAATGAATTATAATTTCTTGATTCTATAAGACGAGCCTTCTGCCACAAATGAGGATTTAGTTCAATGCTTTTCCATTAATAATCCAGTAATAATAAAAACTATCTGATATCCTTTATGCATTTTTCTGGCCTCAAGCTTCAGGGGCTTAAAAATGAGGTTTCCAGAAGGTGCACGCATTTTAAATGTAACACACTGAGCGGACCCATGTTTAATATTGAAGGTGTTGAAAGGTGTGGTTTGCAGCACTTGCAGATCTAATGTTTTAAATGTTATGTTTGTGTATGGGCTACAGGGAACTGTGTATGGTTGGTGATTGTTTTTTGTGAATGTAGATGGTGAAAGTACCGAGAGATCCATGTTTTTTTTTTTTTTTTGAGGATAAGATAAAGAAAGTAATTGAACCCTTTCAAATTATGTTGCATATCGTGTGGTCGTTACCTAAAACCTGGAGTTTGTTTGGCTGAGATTCGCTAACAGCATGACTGTGGTCTTGCAAATTGCAACAGTGCTTGGAGTTTTTTTTTCTTCTCATTACAGTAAATGCTTAAATGTGACACTTATTCCCATCATGAAATTGTGAATCAATTAGATTGAAGCCAAGACTGGGGGTTTCAGATGATGGATCAGTGATCAGAACACTATACTATGCATGCTTGATCATGTTCCATTATCTAGCTATGAACTCAAGTCACATCATCATCACGTTGTTGGACATCTCGCTGACTTCTTTACAAAAGCAGTCTCATCGCCAAGATTAGATCACATGTAGAGCTTAGAAGTAGGCGTCGTCCAAACGCTCAGCCAAGCCTCCAATCAGTTTGACATACAGTATGGGACACTTCACTGAGCAGGACTATGAGAAACATGAACACTGTTATGACTTGTGTTTAAACATTTGCTGCACTGTAATATTGTTCAACTGGAGTTTTTTCACAACCAAAAAGTGGATCAGGAGACACTCCTAAGTCCTTAAGTTCTGCAGAAACCACCTGAGTCTAATTACTCATTAAACAAAGACAGTGGATGAATGTGATATATTTTTTTATTTGTACGTAGTGCTGTCCTTTGGCTTAGTTCTGTTCCCATCTACCAACAAATTGCTCCAACCCAAAACATACAGCATGTTCGATTCATTTCCTGCCCTCGAGTCAATTCAGAGTCAAAATGCTCTCTCTTTGTTACTGAACCATACGATTTGAAGCGGCCCATAAACATCCAACTCTGACTCTCTCAGACCCCTGGGGTCTTTTCACCTGACCGAGGAACCACAAGAGATCATGCCAGGGTCCCATCTAAATACACTAAGCACTTTGTGCGTGTAAAAGGAATAATAATCATTTTGAGTAATTTGTTTCATATGGAACAAACATCAACCCTTTCATCTATCTAAGCGCATATGTATTTAGTCCATGCATATACTGTATGTGTGTGGAATGCCATGACCCAGCCAAAGCCACAAACCAGACCACAGGAATCTCAGCTTACTAATTAATTGCACAGTTTCCAGGCCCGGTTCTTTTTGCCAATTTCTAATTCATTGTTCCAGCTCAGTAACACAAGTTTGTCAACCAGGCTGTGTGCGTGTGTACCTTTGTTTGTGTTCCTCAGGCATGATTGTTGTCTACTGTATGTGGTACAGTGACTTCGAAAACCACCTGCAGGACATGCAGAGGCGTTTCTGAATGTGGAAACTCCTGGAAAGCACTGACTCAGGGCAGCGTAATAAGGCTGGCCTTGTTGTCCTTTTGGTTATGCATGACATCTGCCATCTTGGAATGAAACGTGCTGCTGAAATGAAATGCCACTGGCACCTACACTACAAGCACAATAAGGTTCTCTCTTCCAGCATCCAGTATCCATGTAAAGCTGATGTACAGGTTCAGGAGGGATAGGGAATGTTTAGTTTTTTACTGCCATGCGTGCTAATTGTCCGTTTCTGTTGCATATAGAATTGGGCAAGTAGGAGGTTCTTACATTTTTATGTTGAGGTTTGCATCAGTGTTCCGTACGTATTGTACAATATACATTCTGTGTAGTATAAGAAAATCAGCCATATCATAGTGTGATGAAGCAAAGTCACAGTTACACCGCAAAAGTTAACAGGTAATTTGGAAATGCTAATTAGCCTAATCTGCATGTCTTTGGACTATGGAATTAAACTGGAATACCCGGAGGAAGCCCACCAAACGTAATAAGAACATGCAATGCATGATGTCAATTTACATAACTTTTATCAATTTAATAAGTTCTATGTAACTTCTACACTTGCATAAAAAGCAGCTATAAACACAGTTACCCCCTAATTGGCTTAACTTTTTTCCTCTCTCTTGAACTTAATAAGATATTTTTTTGCAGATTGTGGTCTAACCATTAAAAAGTTACAGCTTTAGAACTTATAACAAACCTGCTATTTGCAGTGGCACTGCTGTCAGTTCTGCTGTTATAGCAAATGATTCAATACCATTTGACCAATCAGAATGCAAGAATGGGTAACATTACCAAGAAATTCTGAGCACAGGTAGAATCATTCCATAACTGCACACTTACTATCCAATAATACAACAGGTCAAGGAGATTTATTATCCAAGTGTGTTTTTTTAAACATATCCACATCTGGATTCCTTAAACAGCCATTAAAACAGATATCGGTCAGGACCTAATGCAATCCATAAGCTGAAATAATAATACCACGACCAAACACCCAGACGGTGCTCCGAGCTCTGTCTCCAAACCCGCAGTGATCCCTGACAACCTGATTTTTTTCGCAGCTTTGATGGAGACACTACATCCATCTCGCGTCCCCACTGAAAGGGGTGACATAGATGTTGCATCTGAGAGTCCATACAAGAGCACATAATGTACCTCTACAGAACGTACACACCCCTGAGAAACTCCTGAGAGTTTGCAGGTTGCATGAAAGCATGAGGTTTTTACAAGCATGTTGGGAAAAATGTGAAAGGCCAGAGGAGTCGGAGAAGAAGGGAGCTCTGAGAGCATTTATATGCAGCAGAGCTTCTTGCTCCCCGCAGTGGTGCCCACCTTCTCCTGTAAACACTCCAATATAGGTCCTTAATTCTTTACCTCTGAACCTTCTTTACCTTCTTTCCAAAAAAAATGGTGGTGGAAAAATAATGGAACCCTTGGAATTATCCCCCCCCTGGCAGCAATAACCTCAACCAGATGCTTCCTGTACCTGTGGATCAGATCTGCACATCATTCAGGAGGAATTTTAGCCCATATTTCCTGGCAGAACTGCTTTATGTCTGTCATATTCTTTGGAAGTTTGACTCAAACGCTTCTCGTAGCATTCATTTGTATGTCTTTCTCTTCAAGTCATTCCATAACATCTCTCTTGAGTTGAGGTCTGGGCTCTGACTTGGTCACTCCAAAAGACGTTCGCTACGTCTGAAATCATATTCGCTACTGAGTGAAAATTATAAAAAATAATGCAATGAGGAAGGAAAAAAATTGCACCCCAGAAACCACTGCACTGATTGATTGATGGGCGGGGAGAAGAAACAGATGCCAGTGATGCAGACACAGCTGAAAGCGAAATGCCATCAAATTCTTATGAAGCAAACTCCTGGCCATTGCAACGGCCACCACTACATTGTATACAACATTATGTATGTATGTATGTATGTTGCCCTTTCAAGAGTTGCCACGCCTCCCCCAGTGTGTGAGAAGGAGAGAACGGAGTATGAGCTCAGGTGTGCTGCTCACCGCTCTATTCTTTTACCCTTTTCTTTACTTTTACTTTATGTTTTCCATTAGAATTCTGTGACGCTGAAAGAGGCCGATAAAAGTTTTGTGCTGAACGCTATTCTTGGCTCTGAGCTCTTTTTTTCCCCTCGGCTATCCGGCGCAAAGCGTCACACCATATTTAAGCGACCACTTCGATTTCAAGCACAAGAAAGGCAAGAGCTTTATTATGCGAAGGTGTTCCTTCAATTAAAAACAGCTAAATTGAGATTTATATCCGTTTGTCTTTTTTTTAACTACACTAGAATCCCCTATCCCACCCCGCTGTTAAAAAAAAGTAATTTGGTAACTTTTACCCTGAGTAAATCTTTAATGAGTTACTTTTTACTTTTACTTGAGTTGATTTTTAATAATTGTAACTTTTCTTGTACTTCAGTAAAATTTCACTGAAATAACAGTACTTACTTGAGTACAAAAGTTTATTACTCTTTCCACCTCTGCCCACCTTCTACAGACTTGTCATCTGACGTACAAACATTCTCACATTATCCTGAAGATTTCTTTTGATACACTTGGGAATTCATCTTCCCTTCTGTGACTGCAAGCTGGCCACGCCCTGGTGCAGCAAAGCAGGCCCAAATCATGATGTTTCCTCCACCTTACCTCAGATGTAGAGCTGCGTGTTCTTTCCAAATAGGTAAATCTTAGTTTTATCAGTGCACAAAACATTTTGCCAATACCGCTGTAGAGTGTCAATGTGCTTTTTTGCAAACTTCAGGGCCCGTATTTACAAAGCTTCTTAGAATTCTCTCAGAGAGCTCCTATCTTAGCCTAAAAAGTTCTAGCTGGAGGTCCAAGACTAAAAGTGATTTAGGAAAATTCTCAGAGCAAGTCTGAGTCAGAAGAGTACAAAAACCTTTATCTTAGTGAGGAGGTGTGGTTGACCCCATTGCTAGGGATGATGCAGCAATTCAAGGACTCTAATTGATTGATAAACAAAAATCTGTAAAGGTCTTAAAGTGCACTTTTTGTGGAAATAGAACATATAATAATAGAATAGACAGTGTAATCATAAAAAAAAAAACTTTTGTATACAAAGAAATTGTATAATCATGACTACAGGCTACTTTATGCAAAGTTTATTTTATAGGCTAAATTCAAATTCAAATTTTATTTGTCACATAAATATCTTAAAGTTCATTAAAGCAGTCGAATATTGAAAATGTGTCTACTTTTAAAGCAACCAATTTCCACAGAGCAGCTACTATATTAAAGTTCTTACATTTATTTACCATACTGATTTAATTATTTGTGATCTATTTCAGATTGATGAGAGCAAAATAACTCAGCTTTTACCAGTTCACATGATTGCACGTCAGTTTATTTAAGTTGCACTTTTAGATGGTATGTAGCCAACAAGCCAAGAGAGATGAAAGGAAGTAAAAGAATAAAAAAAAAAAAAAATTTAGACAGAAGAGCAGTGTTTACTTTCAGCTTTAGGTTAACTGTTTGGAGAGTATTACTTCTTTCCGCCATTTTGTCCCTTTAAACCTCTTAAAGTCCTCCTCTCTACTCTTAACAATTTTTACCTTGGGAGCTGTTTTTAGGTCTAAGATGTTTCATTTTTATATTTACTAAGATTCAGTCCTAAATTTAAGGGGAAATTCTAAGAAAATGTCATAATTTTCTAAGAATTTTCTTAGAATTTCATCACTAGGAGCAACTTTTAGGTTTAAGAAGCTTTGTGTATACGGGCCCAGGTGTGCAGCAATGTTCTTTTTCAGTAAGAAGCAGCTCCTTTTGTGGTTCCTATCTTGCTTTTACTTTTTCAGTGTTTTATGTAATGTAGACTCATGAACACAGAGGGTAGCCAGTTCCAGTGATACCTTCAAATGGCTGTCGCTTGGGGTTGTCTTTGAAATCCAGCTTCATGTAAATCAACAATTCTTGATCATAGATCCTCTGAAAGCTATTTTAGGTAAGGCATGGCTCACATTAGCAGATTCTTCTTGTGTGGAGCAAGTTTTCTATCAGTCAAAGTAGCTTTAGTCCACACCTCCAAACTCATTTTCTAAACAAGACTCCAGGTATACTAACACCTGACTCCAGTTAGCTTTTTTGAGGTCATTACCTCAAGGATTCACATACATTTTCCACCAGACTATGAGGTGTTTACGGTTCTCAGTAAAGACATAAAAGATCAGAATTCTTTTTGCATTATTATTTTAGGCACATTTATATATTATGACAAATTAATGCAGAAAATCATGAAATTCTAAAGGGTTTCATATACTTTTTTGCCATTGTATATAGAAAACATAAGGGACGACAAGAACTCTTACATGTTCCACCAAATTAAATGTAACTACAAAGTGATAAGAATATATAATGTGGCATTCTTTAGTAACTAAGAGTGTGTGATCATTAGAAAATTACAAAGGAATAAAAGAAATAAAACACCTCAGTATGTGATGTAATAGGAAAACATTTAGCTTTGGTATGGTTACAATAACTCTTCTTTATCACTTCAGTCTGTCATTAATTCCATCCATCTATCTAGTAACCTGTGTAGTCTAACTAGGGACTATGGAGGCCAACGGTGACCATTATAATTATTTCCATTAATCCCAGGAATCAAACCCAGACCCTGGAGGTGCAAGGCGACAGTGGGAACCGCTAAGCAACCTTGCGGCATCTGTCATTAATCATTTTACTATAATTGCACAAGGTGGTGTGTTTAAGTCCTTATATTTCCTTATAATTACAATTTATTTTCATTCGAGCTCACTGGCTTGAAGCTTTATTTCAAGCTCCTCTTTAAATCGTAAGTTTGACAGTTTGTTCAAAACATTTTCCTGCAGCATGTTTTCAGTGCTTGCACTTTATAAATTATACAGTTTAGCCTTATTGATTCCAGGCCTGTAAAGTTGGCTAATCTTGCATGTCAGAGATTTGTACACAGAGTGATTTGGTTGCTTATGTACAGTATGTTGTAGTGTTTATCCCATTCATTATCGTACTTGTTGATTGGCTGTTGTACGTCTTGAATCAGCTTACAATTTGATGGACATCAGTATTGGTGTTTCATTTTATACTGTTCTTGAAATGCAGTCATTCTGGGAAAGCTTTAACGGGAGCTGGTATCAATTCTCAAATGGATTGCCAGCATATGGATAAAGCAGGAGATGCTTGGGCTGGAGGTCCATGCTTTTTATCTTTTAGGCAACAGGAGTTATGCAAGAAACCGGGCTCTTTTAGAGTAAGAAATTATTCAATAGTTTGTCAGGAGCGTATTTCGGAAAATAAGTTCCAGCTTTGGGCACAACGGGTGGCTGTTCTGCATCACAGCTCCTTGATTTGATCCTGTTCTCAGATTACCGTCTGTCTTAAGTTTTGCATGATCTCCTGTGGGTTTCCTCCAACCTTCCTAAAACATGACAGTAAACAGATTTACAGTTCTAATTTAGCCCAGGTGTGAACATATGCATCTGTGCCCTGTGATGAACTTCTGTTCTACTTAGTCTGTTCTCCTGCCTCACACACAGTATTCCAGAATAGGCTCTGGATCCACCATAAACCTGGCCAGTGTTAGGGTTATCCTAGAATGATGACACTTCCTTCAAGTCTGGGAAAACAGTGGTACAGTAGGCAGCCCCATAGTCCATGATTTAATCCTGATTTTGAGTTGGAGGTTAATACCATCTACGTGCTCAAGTTCTCCTACCTACCAACTGAAATCAGTCCGTCCCATGGCATCAAAGACAAACACACATTCTTACATTCCTTTAGACTTGGGGGCAATTTAGAGCCCACGCAGAAGGTGAAAAGAAACCACAGAACTAGGAATAGCCCAATGAACCAAAGGAGAAATAAAGTTGAATTGGTTTAAATGAATTGCTCCTAGGAGTAAATGCTAGATGGCTGCTATTTGTACTGTTTTAAATACTCTCCTTGGCATTGGTTGGTTTATCCCAGATTCTCCATGTTCTTCCTACCTCCCAGGGGGATTTCTGACTTGCCCCTAAGTTTGAATGAGAATGTGTGTGTTTGTGTGTGTGTATGCATGATGCCCTGGGATAGGCTGGCATCCTATCCAGGTTGTATCTATGAGGTCTGGGCCACGGTGGCTCCAAAGCCTATTTCATGAGCACTGGGTTTCAGATCTGACACAAGGATTGCTGAGGCCCTAAGCGCTGACTGAAGATGTGTGAATAACTGAAGTTTAATCTTTTCCAGTGTACTGATTACTAAATATGTTTCAGCTTATACACCAAGAATCAACCGAAGACTCAGGTCACTGGTTCATATTTATAGAATGTCCTCAAGGGCTGCTTCCATTTGGTCATGTTCTTGAAGATACTGTATGAACGACCAAGACTGCACCTATATCGAGTGTGACAGATGTAATTCATAGGATTATAAACTATAAATTGAAAACACTCCGTTCATGTTCAAGAGGTAGCGAATTCATCCCTATCTTCCTCATTTGGCCAGACTTCACCCTCTGGAGTTTCAAGATGTTACGGCTCTATGGCCTCCCTGTTCCCACACATGTTTGTTATCCTTGGGAGCGCCTGTGGAAACTTATTGTTCGGACTACAAACAGCTCTTTTTTATGCACAAAGTCACCTATAGGAAGCTGAGGATTGCTCCCAGATGAGAAGGCACTGCTGACAGACAAGTTTGGCTGGAATAGCTGAAGTGCTGTGGTTTGGGTTTAGGGTATACTTTCCTCTCCTTTTTTTGTCTTTCTCTATGTATCTTTATATACTCTTTCCCTTTGTGTGTTAGGGTTTTTTTTTTTTGTTGTTCCTCTGAGGATTTGATTTTCTATATCTACGAATTCTGGATTCTGATTGGTCAGAAGGTGTTAACTAATTTTCTATAACGGCAGCTGTGCCAGAAACCACAGCATCAGTTCTAATTTACTATTGTTTTCACACAGTGCACGAGCCAAAAAATAAAAAAATCACACACACTAAAATTTAATTGGACCACCTTTTATTTTGATTACAGCCATGACTTCATTTCAATAAACTTGCAGTGTGCACTTGCAATGTCACAACATTTATTTTGCATTTAGTTCTCCCTAAAATCTTATATTGATGATGGAGGAGACAGACCGCTGCATAAAGCCTTCTCCAGCATGTAAACATTCTGAATGAGGTTAAGGTCTGGACTTTGTGCTGGCCAATCCATGTGTGAAAATGATGCCTCATGCAACATGAACCACTCTCACAATTTGAGTCTGATGAATCCTGGCATTATCATCTTGGAATATGCCCTTGCCACCAGGGATGACTGCATGGAGACATAGTGGCCTTGCACTGTGGCCTCGCACCTAATGGTACCGAATCGGAGTACCGACTTCGGCTGTGTGTGTGTGTGTGTGTGTGTGTGTGTGTGTGTGTGTGTGTGTGTGTGTGTGTGTGTGTTTGACGTTTGCATGCTCTCCCTGTGCTTGGTGAGTTTCCTCCCACAGTCCAAAGACATGCAGAGTAGACTAATTGGCTAATTTCCAAATTGTGTGTAGTGTGTGTGATTGGGTGTATCCTACCTAGCGCTCCAAGTACCCTGTGATAGTCACCAGGCCTCCCATGACTGAGACCAGGATAAGCAGTATAGAGAGTGAGTGTATTGATGGGTTCTTGTTTGTTGTTTTCCATTGCTAGGTAACAGCATGTTGCTGCGGGTTCTTCCCTCCATTTATCCTCTAGAACCAGATTCAATCCACCGGCACATCCAGGACCTGGTACTTTTGATCCCTGAGCTTGATCAAATGAGCCGACAGCACCTAATCCGATTGCTCCAGTTGATCGCTGATAGACACCCACAGGTCAGTGTGTGTGAGTGAAAAGAGGGTGGAGAGCTTAGAAATTTCTTAAGAAAATAGAGTGATCTATGATACTTTCTTCCAAGCTTTGTTTTTATGTCTCTCTAGCTTCAATGAGTTGTTTTATATGATAGATTATACTGAAATCTACAGTAAATGGAAACTGAATGCTATTTTGATTGGTGTTTACCTACATAAACTTGTTGGTTTATTAAATGTTCATTAGAGTTAAATGCATGGAATAGAAAATCTCACTTTACATCAGAAAGAAATTACACAGAAAATGAATGATTGTTTCTGCTTGTTAGTGTGACTAAAGATTTGTGTGATAGAATAAAAGCAAAAGGTCGGTTATTCTGAGTGCAACAACGGAGGAAAAGGCTGAAGGACAGATGGGGAAATGGAGAGGTGATGAGTGAAAATTATGCAGTCAGAAATATTTAGGTTCACATCACAGGAAAAGGTGGACCAGACAGATGTCTGAGCGATTGTACAGTAGGTCGGGCACACCTGCCCATCAGCAACTTCAGTTTTAACGGATAGGGAAAAGGACATGAAAATGTATTTATCATCAGAAAAGCCAGGAGTGCAGAGAGAGTTATGTGACGGGAAGTTGGAGAAAAATAATCAGTATTTTCCTAAATGTGGAAATAATAGTTGTTCTCTAGAGGCCGCTTCCAAAAGCACCAGCAGAGTTAGGAAGACAGCTGAAAGGAATGCAGAAAATAAAATGTTAATCACCAGGGTTGTACGTGTTAGCGGAACCAGCAGAAGAACACTATGCTGAAAGCGGCTGTGGTTGCGCAAACTTCAGACTGTGCGGTAAAGCTGGGAGGATAAAAGCGGAGCCATTTTTAATGAGTCATGTTGTTGTTTTGAAGGAAAAAACAGGGAGTGAAATTATTCAGAATAGCGGTGGACAAATAATACATTTACTAGCTAGTTTAGCAGGCAAGTAAAAGCTCACAACTAATTATTGATTAGAAACATAATAGGATATGGCAGGCGACTGAGTTAGTTCACAATAATATAAAACTATAAAATAATTTAACAAGTTTATGATTATTAATGTCTTCTAACAAAGTATCTAATGTATTACATCCTGCTTGTGTCTGTCTGGGAAGTGTCGGGAAGTTACTGGATGATACCACCGATCAACCCTTGCCAATCACATGTTCGTGCTGACAAAACCATGTGCTCTTGTAACACGTTATTCCTGAATTGGTACATCTGTGTCTTTTATACTGTAGTGTATTTTATGTTTGTTTTGAGCTGTTTTTGTTTTGCTTTTCTTGAGTTTTTTGTATACTTATGCAAGCTTGGGTAAATTCCTGATCACAGTTCATAGCCTAGTTCCTGTTTTCTGTCAAGAGTTTATTAAAGAAGAAATGCATTCTTGCCTGGCTTCGCTTCTCTTTCGTGGCAGTAAGTGAGACCGACTGATTGACCGGCAGCAGATTGTCCCCTGCTGAAGCAGGTATTGGAGTAGTAGTAGAGGGAGTCAAAGAAGTTTCTGCGGGACCACAGAGACTGGAGGTTGGCAAGACAGAGGCAGATGAATCAACTCCAACCAACTAAATACAGGGCTCCCCCAAAGTATACAGGGGGGGGGGGTGATTGAGTGACAGCCAGAAGCCAATGGGATGTACCAAGCGCACAGGGTTGAAGCGACAGCAGTGCTTCTTGAGCAAGAGGCTTAGGGATTATTTTGCCAAGCCCGCAATAGGGGTTAATGCTGTGCCATTGGAATGATGGAATGTCACACCAACCTCCTACTAAAGGGCAACAGGGCAGTGTCTTCAATTATCACCAAGTCAGTGGGAGAAAAGGAGGCCTCTGGTGTCTAGGCCTTTCCAGTGTCTGACTCTGGAAAAAGGGTTTTGTCACCCCACCAATCCCAGCCCTGTTGATGGCATATTTTTACCACCCGGCCCCTTAAAAAACATTGATCGGTCTCCCTGGCTTACTGAGAACTCCATTCTGCCTCCCTGGAAAGGATGCCATGCCTCTCTGTCCTGATGAGAGCATTGCTCTGCCACCCTGCTTGGCTAATTAAGGCACTCCACCTCCCTGCACTGCCTTGGGCATCGCTCTCCCGTCCTGCTTTGTAGTGGGCCCCCACGCACAGCATGGTGAACTTTGCTTCTCCCTCTTGTGGTGAGGAGAATTTTGCCTCCCTTTTGACTCACGAAGGGCGTTGCTTGCTTTGCAGGGTTGGGCATCCAAGTTTCTAACAATTGTTCCAGACCTCCTCCAGTTTTCACATCAGGAACCACAACTTAGAGATAGGTCTATGCCAGGAAAGTGCCAAGAAGGCACTGGACTACACTTTCCATCACCTACTGGATATTTAATTCAATTTTATTTGTATAGCGCTTTTAACAATTGTCATTGTCACAAAGCAGCTTTACACAATCAAAAGAAT
>JAOTRS010000032.1:1559290-1569794 GCA_028565755.1 Dinotopterus cunningtoni
ATACAAACACAAAATAAAATATGTTTTACACACACACACACGTGGTCACAGTGTTATAGTAAACAGTACACGCGTGCGCGGATGTTGATTATACCAGTAAGAGATGCTCACTAAGACCCAGCAGGGGAGATGATTAACCACTATTCCACAGCACAAGAGAGAGAAAAAACGCTGGCTCAGTTGTGATCACGTGACGCTTAAAACAAGAAGCGCATGTGTAGTACAAGGCACTCGGTACTCACAAACCAAGACTTGTTCATTAAACTTTATTTAAAATCTTTGCTCGTCTTGCGGAACACTCGCAAACCGCGTTACTCGCAATCTGAGGTTTCACTGTATTTCTTTGAAAAGTATAAGGAACATTACCTAAACCATTATTATTATTAAGTTAAACCATGTGACTTTTTATATAGTGTATGTAGGACAATAAAGATAACAGGTCTCTGCTTGTGTGGAATTGTAGCATTTTATAAGCATGTAGGCCTTGTTCAGACTGCTAGCCCATTTCTAATTGTTCTCATATTTAGATTGGAATTAGTTTGGACTCAGTTTGTTTTTATGTAGTCTGAACAGTAAAAACAAAGAAAAGAAAACCACATTGAATCGGATACAGTATGTAAAATTCATGAGCAGGGACACACTTTTGGCATTACTATCGCTAAGTACGGAAAAGTGGCAACCTTGAATTTTCAATGCAGCTGAAGTAACCATGTTTTCATGAAGAGCGGCTAGCTTAACCCCAGCATGGAAATGAAGAACAACAGTCCCTGGACAGAGGATGAAGTGAAATGTCTAATAGCACTTCAGGGGATTCATCAGTACAGGCAAAGCTAGAGGAAATGGATTCGACTGCAGTCTGAACATTCTTTGCTAGCTGTGCCTTTTGCAAGCATCATCAACAGGCTAATGGAATGCCACAACTCTGCCAGTCATTTCATCAGTATAATATGATCCTTTATTCTAAACAGTGGATAAACAGCACATATAATCAATTGACAATGAGTTCTAACGATCTTTATTTATCCCTTATAAGGGATTTAATCATAAATAATTTTTAGAAGAAAGCTTCATCTGAATATTCCCAGAGCAATGACTGGGGAAAGTTGACGCAGCTGAAGAATAAAAATAAAGCAATTGACAGTTCTCAGAAAGCACACCAAACCATCATAACCGACAAACCGCTTCCCAGCCTCTGTTCCCATGTTTTAAGCTCTAAAGTTTCACCAAGTATTGCAACTGTGCAATTTAGCCTACTCTGGTTTACAGTACTCCCCCTTCATGTTCTTTCCCGCTTACTCTGATCTTCCATTGTGGAAGCTTCTTTGAGGAACAGTTTGTACACTCGCAGATGTTAGGCATGAAGAAGTAACACAGAACAGATCCTCCACCTTGTCCCCCAGAGAGAAAGAGAACAGGGTGTATGGATGTCCAAGGGGAAGAGATATATATCTCTACATATGTATGAAGCCAGTTGGTCTATGATTGGTAGTTGTTGTTGTTGTTGTTGTTGTTACAGTATTTAATAACTCACCATTACAAAATTTATTATATTTTTTACAGATTTTTTTATAGTTAGTAGCCTCTTTGACTGCTCAGTTGAATTGAATGGATCTAACCCAAACCTCAGTAACTGAAAATAACCTTAAAAATATATAACAATGTTAGCTTTGGCCCAGTGTTTTCTGTCATTGGAAAACAGCTCCAATGGCTTTAAGGCCTGCAAAAAACAGACTATTACTGAAAACGCTGAAATAATATTTAAATATCCTAGCTGGCTCGTGTTCATAAAATAAACATGTGTTGATGTGGCTCCATCAGGTTTGTTTTAGAGTCAAAAGCGTTGCTTCATTGAACAAGTATAGATCCCCACCCCCATCCCCCCACCCTCATGGGGTGTCCAGACCTGCAGTCTTTAACCATTGTTTGTACGTGCAATTCAACATTGAAGTACATTTACTAGGGAGGATCAAAAAGTTTCGAGGTTTCTGCGCCACAGATCTGGTCACTTTTACCGTACGTCCTCAGAGGCCTTTAAACCTGGCAGCAGAATTCACTGTTAACTCTGGCCCCTAGGAAGGAATTCTTGATGCACAATGCCAGGAATGTCGAAAAGGACGATGAACGTGCACTTGGTCATGCTGCGGACCTGCCTCTTCTCCTGGATCAGCAGCCTGGGGATGAACTTGGCAGCAACATGGTGCATGTTCAAATGAACAATGTTGTGGATTGTTCTCCGACGGTCGTGCACAGGTTGCTGAATGGTTTTGACATTTTTGGGGGTTGAGCTCATTGAAGGTCTTTCTGATCTCTTGTCGTCTCTCAGTGATGTTCATCCGCTCTGCATCCAAGCGATGCGTGCCACTCAAAACACCTTGAACGGCTTACTGCAGCATCGCCTTAAACTTCCATGTCAACAATTATGTTAAACATCTCTGTTGCAGATTTGCCCAGTTTCACGCAGAATTTCATGTTCACTCTTTGCTATAACTTGCTGTCCATGATGAAATAGCAGATGTGGTAACAGACAGTTGATATAGCAGACGTGGTCAGAATAGCACCGTTTGCATGGCTCCTAATGTAAACAGGGTGATGTCTTTTGGCAAACTGAGTTATGAATGTCGGTGCTCCCTGTGATCTTTTGAGGTGTTACAAAACTAGTCACAAAACTTTTTGATACCATCTCATATCCCTTAAATATATGCAAAAAAAAATGAATCAACTTACCAATTGATGCTACGGCCATTTGTAGCCAGGAGTCTAGAAAGCAAATTGGCTGGAGGGATGGCATACTTGCACTCTTACATTGATTATGGGCGTCTGTGAGAACAAGGAAGTGGAAAGGGACAGATAACGCTTTCCTTCCATCTTGTTACATCACTTTAACAGTTTTTGAGCAGCAGGTCAAATAGATGTGGTCTGTGGCTTCATGTTTCTCAGAGACATTTATGGGGAGAGTGCCCTAACACAGTGGGAATTGGAATCTTGGAAAATTAGGGGAAAATTGGGGGAGTGTAGAATGATTCAGTTCATGTTGCAGTTAGGTAGAATAAAATTTCCTTGTAACACAATGTACCTTATACAGTATTATTTAATCCAGCCTTCTTCCTGTGTTCCCTGAGCCAGAAGGATGAACCGGACGACAACACCATTGAGCTAAGCAAAATCCAGAGTGTGAAGGTGGTGGCGAAAAAGCGACGGGACCGCAGCCTACCTCGGGCTTTCGAGATCTTTACTGATGATAAGACGTATGTGCTGAAGGCAGAGGATGAGAAGCACGCAGAGGAATGGCTGCAGTGCATCAACGTGGCTGTAGCGCAAGCCAAAGAGCGTGAGAACCGAGAGGCTACGACGTACCTGTAGGTCAGTGCCACCGGGGGCGCTAAAGTGAGCATTGAGAACTTGGTCCGAAAGGAAGTATGGGAAATGTTAGTGGTATGACCGATCTGTTTCGTTGATGTAATCTCTTCACTGAAAATGAAAAAATAAAGTGAAGAGGTCCTGCGATGTTCTTACCAAAGAACTCGCCGTTACTGAACTCTAAACAGTCTTAGCCTTTGATCACCCAGTACACAGAATGAAGATGACAAGATTAAAGCTGGCTGTTTACCTCAAACAAAAAAGACGCGATGCAAAAAAGATGCCTTTGGGCAAGAATGATGATGCGGTTTCAATTCAAGGACTCCTAACCGCTGTGTCTTTTGTTCTGTGATGGATCTAAATATTATATATTATGTTATATAGTGGCTTGGATAGAGCCAACTTCCAGGTCTGTTGTTTGTGCAAAAAAACTCAACTATGCCTTCATCAGAAGAGTTACAGAAAAACAATCTTAATTTAAAAATGCACATCAAGACAAGGACCCTGTGTATAGTTTTATAAGGTGCCACTTCCCTTACGCTATTTCTCTCACCCCATGGTGTCCCATTAGCAGGCGAGGAAGTACACCGTGGAACAGGACGCTCGCTCCGAGGTACATCATCTTTATATACAACCTAATCTCTTTAAAAAGAACACACTGTGCTGTTCTGGGTCTCTGTCCCGATGATTATCACACTCTCAACTCAGCAGAACACAGACATTCAGTCCAGGGCAAACAAAAAAGAGCCAGTTGTTTTTCTTAAGCCAAGAAAAGTGTTAGAAGCCATTTGTATAAATAAATTATGAAGAGAATGTAGTAAGAAGCCACTGAGGTAACATTTGTTTTTAAATTTCAATATATTGAAATCGGAAAATTAATATTTCAGAAAGCATGCATGGGTATTTTTCCAAAACGGGGGGTTTTGGTCCACATGCAAAGTGTGGATTAAAAGCTAACTTTTGAAAAACTTCTTTCATATTTAGAAACTCAAAGTGTGATCTGGACGTTAAGACCTTTTTCCACATTTCTGATTGGCTCTTACAGCTTTACAGCTGGGGTTATATCAGCATTTGTCATACTTCGACTGCATGTTTTTCATGTGGTCCATCCACATGCCACCAGACACCGGATACTCCCCACCCCTGGATAAATATCAGTTGTTTCAGTGGCATTTCTCCTCCAAGAGACCAACAGTGGCAGCTCAGTGGTGCAGGGGCTCGACCCAGGGATCTTCTGACCAGCAGTCCAATACCTTAACCCCCAAGCTAGCCCAATATACCTGTGGATGTGATTTAAATAAATTGTTCTCATGAATTAATCTTCTTCAGCTGCTCATATTAGGGGTTGCCACCATTTATCTTCATCTAACTCTATCTCCCACATCTTCCTTTGTCACTCCAACCTTTTACTCTACAGTACATGTCCTTCCTCACCACATCCATAAACCGTCTCTTAAGCCTTCCTCTTCTCCTCCTGCCTGGCCACTCCTTCTCTAACATTCCCATAAATGAATAAATGTTCCGCTGTTCTTAAGGACAGTTTCATGGCCACAAATTCTATAACTTGTGCCAATGTCTTAATATTTGCTATTTGAAAATGTTATCAATATGTGGCCTTCATTGTTTCTTTCATTTATTTTTTATTTTATATCATGCCAATATTTTTAGAGTTAATCATATAGTTATTATCGTTGTTTTATGGTTACTGTATTTTTGTACTTGGAAATGTAAATGTATAAACAGCACACACTGGTAAGTCATTCACAGTTGACAGAATTAGGTATATTCTCCCAATATTATATACAATAAAACTAATAAAATAAATAAAACCTAGAGTAACTGAAAAAGACAAGATGAGCCGTAGAATTATACTAATAAAGAAATAAAAGACTAACTAATCTGTCCCTCTAAAAATCTGTCCAATGAACACAGAGTGTAAGCTATCAAACCCAATGACTCTCACTCTGACAACAAATATATTTACAGATTGCACACAAATAAATTAAATGGAGAACACACTAATATCGCTATTCTACGAAGGTGTTCAAGTCAAACTGGGATTTGTGATGAAATTCCTAGTTATTGAAGGCGTAAAAGCCATTGGCATTTATAAAGGTGATGAGGCGCATAGCCACAATAAAACATTTGAACGGTGCAAACGTTTTAAAGAAGGCTGTATGACCTTGAATGACAATCCTGGTCAAGGTGGCTCGGTACCCACTGCAGTCGTTCACATGAGCATTCAGTGAGTGAAACGCCTGATCCTTGAAAATCAACAGATAGAAAGAGATGCATCTGTCTGTAGGAACTGTACACAAAATCATTCACCAACACCACTCGCACATTACAGGAACTCGGGTGGGAGTTATTACCACGTCCCCCGTACAGTCCTGACCTCGCTCCAAGACATTTCCACATGTTTGGACCATTAAAGGAGTTCCTGGGAGGCCAGTGTTACAGACGTGAAGATCATGGCTCCAGTGTATTGAGAAAACTTTCTATGTTGATGGTGTCCAAGCACTAGTGTAGCAAGAACTGGGATAAGTGCATTAGTGTAGCTGGTGATTACAGTATATATAGTATATATATTATGCTGTATATAGTGTTCTGTTACTCTGCACAATCAAAAGTCCCACTTTTACTTGAACACTGCTTGAACACCTAAGGCTCAAAGCACAACACTAGAGCACTCTGTCTAGTCAGAAACGTCAGAACACCTGTCGGTGGCGTGAGAACCCTTGTTAGGAAGTGAGCGCAAAAAAACACACATACTGTAGATCAACACAGAAACGACGCAAACCACAAGCTGTGAAGAGGAACTACACTAACTCTAAGGTGGATCTGCATCATCATCATCATCATCATCGTCATCTTTTAATCCAGGTGGAAAAGTCTGTTTGTCATCGTCGTGGTCAGGTTCCGGCAGCCATGACGTCTGACTCGAGCAATTTCTCACCCAAGCGTTTAGCATGTGAAAACAATAGCTGGCATGGATTAAAGTAGAAAATCTGTGCTGGTATTTCTTTAAATATTATAGGAATTATTTGGATGGTGATGTTAATTATTATTATTAAAGGGAGTTGCTTTAAATTGCATCTTAAGATATCGGAGACAAGGAAACAAACAATTTTTCTAATCATGAACCATGGAATTAAAGGAGAATGAAAATATAGACACTTCATTGAGTAAAGTGCAAATTTAGATTTAGCAGATGGCCTTATCCAGAGCAACTTACATTGTTATCTCATTATACATCAGAGCAGTTGAGGGTTAACAGCCTTGCTCAACCACTTGGTGGTTATGGGATTTGAACCTGGGACCTTCCAAAATGTAGTCCATTGCCTTAACCACTGAGCTTACAGAAGCGTTCTGTGGCATACACACAACGACAAACAACAATTACGTCATAAGCTAAACAATGACATGCTGACAAACTTAAACAGCGGTGCTGATCCAGGTGAATGGGTCTGATGGGTAATGTAGAACACAGATTGTGTGAGATGGAATGACTGATGGGAATTGTACAATACAATTTGTTGTAGCCACAACAATTACGCAACCAGTTTGGTAGTAGAAATTGTTTAATTGTTTATTATAAGCCAGTGTTCTTCATTTTTCATTTATTTGCTGTTGATTTTTTTAAGCATCCACTTATCCAAATATCCTATTTTTAGCTAATCCTAAAAGGAAAAAATGACAAGCCAGACCGCTGTGGGCTGAAGAACACACAAAGGCTCTCGAGAAAATGAACACATTGCTCCAAATACTGTATATTAATTAGTAGCCGCATTTGTTGTCTTTTTTTTTTTTTTTAATGACCACTATGTCGACTCAGCGACAAAAAGTGGAATCCAGTGTGTTTCCGATTTATTTCCAGTAACGAAGTGTTTGTGGGAAACTTTATGAAAGCATTGTCGTTGCATCCAGCTTTAATGTCCTCCCACGCGCAATACGTAGCCTCCCGAGAATCCCTGGCGTGTGTGTTAACACGAACTGACTCAATAAGCATGTTCACTTTCTAAACTAAATCAACTTCGCCTGAATCCTCGCCCCGTCCCACCGACACACACCAACAAACACACACTTTATTTTTTTCCGGTGTAGGTTCCCCCCTCACATCCACAAAGCTGATGTAATCCATGGTTTTCACTAACATTCGCTAGTTTTCCGCTTCATTTTTTTTCCTCGTGAATTTCCCAGCTGGCTTTTTAAAAGTGACCTGCAACTCCCTGAAATTATTCTGCAATTGTGTAGTGATTACAATGAGTCAGGGGTAACTACTTTTAGAGAACACTCATCTCTTTGTTGTTCCTTTGGGGGAAACGTAAAGTTTCCATGTAGAACCTTCCAAAAAAAACCTTTCAGAAATGGTTTCTAGTACAGCCATTATTTAAAATAAACAATAATAATAATAATAATAAACTAAGCAATCTGTAGGTTTTAACTGGAAATGTGTATTGTACTTATTCTAAATGTCTAGTTGTTGTTTTCTTCTGATTGGTCAAAAGGTTGTTGATTAGTTGTCAAGAACACAGACTCTGACATTAGTAGTACATTTACAGCATTACACCCTTATCCAGAGTGATTTATATTTGATTGATTATACATATGAAGAGTTGAGGGTTAAGGGCCTTGCTCAATGGCCCAACAAGTTGGCAGCTTGGTGATGCAAGGATTTAAACCTGGGACCTCCCGGGCAGTAGGCCAGCACCTTAACCACTGAGCTACCCCTGTCCAGGCTTGGGCAGTGCAGGTTTGTATTAAAAAGCTCTTTTAATATTTGATAATTTCCAGAAGAACACCTCATTCACAGATTGGAAGCTTGTTTAGAAAAAAGTATAATTGTTGATACAAGGGGTATCAAAAAGTTTTGAGATTATCCCTTTTTACAAGCTCTGTTTTTTCATTGTACGTCCTCTCTCAGATGCTTTAAAACCTGGCAGTAGAATTCACTATTGATGGTCCTGACCCTGGGGACAAATTATCAATGCACAATGCAACGAATGTGGAAAAAGATGATGAGCATGCATTCGGTCATGCTGCGGACCTGCCTCACCTTTTTTGGTCATGGAGATGACTGGCTCTTCCACTGCGAAGACTGTTGCATCGTCTCAGGGTCGTACACATACACCCAAGTGTTCTCACCGGTAATGGTACTCGACATGAAGAACGGGTCACGCTGATGGAGTTCTTGGCAGACTTCGATGTGATGTTCCTTCTGCCCCTGGGTCAGCAGTCTGGGGACAAATTTGGCAGCATATCACATGTGAGGATTGGCTGGGCTGTTCCATATGACACACCAACACTAACAGGAGTGTTGTGGATTGTTCTCCAACAACATCATGCACAAAGTTGTCGAATGGTTTTAACATTTTCGCGGGGCTTGAGCTTGAGCTTGTTGAAGGTCTTCCTGATCTCTCGTCATCTTCCAGTGAAACATGTGTGCCACTGAAAACACCTCAAACGACTCGGTGCGGCATTGCCGTAAACTTGCCGAATCATGTCGAAGGTCTCTGTGGCAGATTTGTCCAGTTTCCAGCCTTGTGCTGCCATTTGTTGGCGTTTAACAAAACTAGTCTCGGAACTTTGATACCACCTTTTATTTCGTTTTCTGTAAGGAGTCTCCAGTGTCAGGCCATGTAAAACATTTTCTGTGGGAGTTTTACACTTTGTGGTTTCTCAGGTGACGTGACAACCAGGGTTTTATTTCATTTATTTCTTAATTTTTTTAACATTCACACAAAGAGATATTAAAAAAAAGAGGATGATGAGGGAAACACTGTTGATACCTGCTGTCTTGTGAACATTTTACAAAGTTAAACGTAACTATAAATGTAATAGAAATTAATATTAATGTGTCCTTTTTTAATGGATTGTTGACAGTTAGCATGTGATTTAATAAAAAAATAAATAACCAGCTTAAAGGTGGTAACAGTAACTCCATAACATCATTACATAATGTTAATTATTTTCCTATAACCGCACTATACCAAGTATTTTATACCTAAATTAATCTCTTGGACTATAGTAGAGCTTGCATTGTACTATACTACTGTTTTTTAAAGGTACAGTACCAGTCAGAAGTTTGGATATCTTTTAATTTAATGTTTTTTGATTAGTAAATTATTTTTCTAGAATATTACTGAAGATTTCTTAGAATCCTTCATCATTGTTTTACAGTGTAGAAAGAAATAAACATCAGGAACGACCATAACGTTAGAAGGGGTGTCCAAACCTTTGACTGGTAGTGAATATAATATCTTATGCTTGCAGTCCTGAGCCATTAATTTCTCTTGTTATTAATAATATTTTTGGAACTACAAATATTTACTTACAGTACAGGAGTCTTTGTGTTTTTGGTATTAGTTTAATGTAATCTATTCGTGTTTGGTTTATTAATTTAATGAATTAATGCAAATTGCAATTTTGTGTTTTTTAAGCTTCTGTTCTATTTCTTGTTAAGATCATTTTAAAGTAAAGAAAAAAGTGAAAAAAGAAAGACCACAAGCAAACACAACACAAGAAAAATATAAATACACAGGGAATCAAGGGGAAATACAAAAGTATAAGGGAGAATACATTAGAATTAGATCCAGGAGAAATAAAAACAAGAAACTAAGAAAGAATAAATAAATTTAACAAATCTATCAGAAAGAATGGCATAAAGAAAGAGGGGCAGTAGACTAGAAAGAGATTTTAAATACACGAGAGTGAAATGGTGGTGAGGGAGTAGAAGGCAAACCACATTAGGGACAAATTAAAACAAAAAATGGGAATGGGGACAAAGTTATAGTTATGATATAAAGAGAAGAATTAATAATAAAAAATGAAAGAAAGAAAAAAGAAAACAAAAAGGAAGAAAAACAAAATCACAGGAATGCAAGATGGAATAATATGAGGAAAAGAAGAAAGAGAAAGAATTATTAGAATTGCGTCAAGAAAGGACAATCAAAAAGACAAGGAATGAGGAAATAAAGAAACAAATGTTAGTGAATACATCAGAAAGAACGTAAGGAAAAATGAATACAAAAAAACAGAAAAAGAAAGAAAACTGTAAAAAATTATATAAACTAAATAGAAGAAAGAAAGAGCTAGAGAAATTAAAATAAAGAATCAAGAGAAAATTAATCATTTATAATCCATAAAG
>JAOTRS010000032.1:1576191-1586584 GCA_028565755.1 Dinotopterus cunningtoni
TTGAGCAAGGCCCTTAACCCTCAACTGCTCAGATGTGTAATGAGATAAAAATGTAAGTCGCTCTGGATAAGAGCGTCCGCCAAATGCCTAAATGTAAATGTTTGTGAAATTTGTTATCGTAAAGAGTGAAGAGCTCAGATTTGTACATACACCAAAATTTAACAAGCCATGCTTAATAATAATAATGTATGCATCAACTCATGGGTGTGAGATCATCAATAAATTGCTCAAAAAACACAAACACAAAATGTGTTTATATGTTTTGTGCTCAAAATGCATAGAAATAGCTAGTAACCCCAACAGAAGCATGAGGTTTTTCTTTTCCTTTTCTTTTCTTTTTCTTTGAACTTTAAAAGAAATGCTGACAGAAAAGCATAGGGAGCGTTGCTAGGTTTCAGCACAAATCCCACCGCAATAACAAATGGACAACATCACAGAAAGACTTGAAGCTGGCCCAAAACCTTCCACAGAAAAACATCTATACACTGTTCTTCTTTTCTCTCTGGCTTTTCAGAGCAAACTGGTTACCAGTATTGCATAGTTCTGATCTGCAGTAGACTAGAGATCTGCAATACATGGATGTTATACATTTATAATACTCCTAGTGGTACTATTTGAAATATCATCCAGCAGTCATGTGTTCTTATTCAGTATAACATCCTCCACTATAGACCTTAATTTTTTTCGTCCAAATACCAAAACAAATACAGAATATTTGAACACTAAACAGATACGGATATGAAAGTCTAATGGTCGTTTGGAGATATGACATTCTTGATCAGATCTTTGCAGAAGTTCCCTGTAGAAGAACCCTCTGATCTCATTACTAGAGAAAAACTCTGAACTTTTTTGAACTTCCTGTTACATCAGCGTTGAGGTAATACTGTAAAACATGACGCAGTGAAGCGTCTGACATGGAAAAGCTGTTACTTCATCCAGATGTTATGAGGTGAGCATGTGAGTATGTGTTCTGCCATCTGCCAGATGTGAAGGGATTCATAGAAATAGTACATTAATTCAACTTGTTTAATGAAACAGATTTCAGGTTAGTGATCTTATCGTGTTCTGTTATCTTTTGTGTATGAGGTTTTATGAGTTTATAGTTTATAGTGGTTTTATATGTTATTGTTACTCATGTGTGTGTGTGTGTGTGTGTGTGTGTGTGTGTGTGTGTGTGTGTGTGTTTAAATGGATTCTCGGAGTTCTAATGCTCTGGATGGGGACAAGTCTCTGCTGTTCATGTCAGTGTTTTCATGATGTCATTGCGAGCAAAAAAAATAATGCAAATGGATTTCACATTTGAATCTCGGCAGGATTGAATTCCTCCTTGTTTTTTTTTTGGCAGTGTTTAATCACAAAACCCTGTCCAACATCAGCACACGTCCTCTTGGGTACTTGACAAATACCCGCCAAGAGCTTGGACTCTGCATTTGGGACATTCGAAAAAAAAAATTCGACTTTTTATGCACAGTCATCCTCATGTGCAGAGCCATGTGCTGTAGAAGGAGCTGCCAGAAAGATGGGGAAAAGAAAAGCGAAAAAGCACGACTGGATTAAGAGATCAAATGGATCGAAAGAATGAAAGGATGGAGGATGGAAACATATGACTTTATAACTATCAGTAATGGGCTTGTAAAATCACAAACACACAGAAAGAGAAGAGCGATGAAGGAAATGTATCTCAGTGTCAGAGAGAAAGGATTAATTAAAGAAGGAATTAGAGGTCTGGAGCTCCCATTGAGATAAGAAGCAGCATGTGTTTTCACTCAGGTCCTCCTCTGGCTCTGAGTTTTGTTTTCTTTTTCTTTTTCCTCAGAGCAGCTTTAGGGCAGGCCTGGATTAATTAATTCCAATTTCTCTTTAATACAACTCTGTGCACTGCTTTGGACGCACTCTGAGCTCTTCCATGTCATATAAAGTTCATCTAGGATTTGATGAAGAACTAGGACTCGTGTATATATAATGTATAATGTAATGGTCTTCATTCTCCTAAGATCGTTAATGTACTTTATTTTATTTTATTTTTTCAATATATTATTAAATTACTGCTTTTGCTATTAAATTCAACTCGTTTTAATTGGTATTGCTCTTGTAACAATACACACTGGAGCAATGCAGCTTTACAGTAATCCGAATGTAGATCTGGATCCCTGATGAACAAGCCAAAGGTGACAGAATGAAAAAAAAAAAAGGTAGTAGGTTGTGTGAACAAGAGTCCTGGGATGAGCACGGGAAAGATTTTTTTTTTTTTTTTTATGATTACAGCAGCAGCTCTCGGGTACAAATTTATCCATTAAGTCAACTTTTATTACTGTAATGTGAGTTAATGGTTAAATTAAACAATACTTCTTAAAAAATAGGGATTTCTGAAACCATGGTGGTGTTGAATTTACTTATTTTGAATTTTTGAATCTGAACCAGACTAACAACTGCTTGATTTTCTTACATCTATATGTAGAGCATATTTTTTACGTTTTCGGCAGATGAAAGTCAGGTTCCAAATAACTAATAGACTGAATTACAGAATACTGCTGTGCCTCATGTTTGTGAAAATAGTTTTTTTTTTCAGGTTGTAGGTTAAAAGAAAATTATTCATCATATTTACACTATACAGCCAAAAGTGTGTGCACCCTGATCATCACACACATATGTATTTGTTGAACCCTCTTGTCTTCTTTTCTCTTCTCATCTCTTTTCATCTCATCTCCTCTCTTCTCTTCTCATCTTATCTCATCTCATTTTGGAGTGTGGCTATGTCGATTCGTGTTCCTTCAGCTACAAGAGCATTAGTGAGCTCAGGCATCATCTGGATATTCTTCTCACTGAGCTTGATTTCAGTCAGGGCTCTGTGCAGGATACTTTGAGTTGTTCTTCACCTCCAGCCTTCCCTCAGCATGTCTTCTTGGGGCTGGTTTTGTGGATCTCACAGGGGCATCATCATTCTGGAACAAGTTTGGGTCTCTTAGTTCCACTGAAGGTAAAATGCAATGCTACAGTATACAGAGACATTCTACACAACTGTATAGTACATTACAAAACACATATTGGTGTGATGTGATAAGTGTCCATTAACTTTTGGTCAAATAGTGTATCTCATAACCAACTGAGTCCAATTAAATTTTAGGTTAATATTCTATTTTCTAATATTGTTGTTGTTTCTATGGTAACAACTAACAGTGTCACTTCTACAGTGTGTTGCACGTTCTGTATAAACTAAGATGGACAGGTTTTAAAAAAGAAATCTTGTACCTCCAGGGTCTGGGTTTAATTCCCGCCCTGGGTCGGTGTGCACCGTGCTTAGTGGGTTTCTTCTGGGTAATCTGGTTTCCTCACGCAGTCCTCCCACATGCTGATTATTTGCCGTTCCCAAATTGCCTGTAGTGTATGAATGCGATGGATTGCCACCTCATTTAGGGTGTACCCTGCGCTGTGCCCTAAGGATCCTGACATAGGCTTCAGCCCTCCCCCCGACCCTCCATACACGATAACGTGATATAGACGTAAGTGAGTGAGCTGTAAATGGATGAATTGTATGATGTTCTAAAATGTTCACTTGTGTATTTAAAGAGGAGTAGTGTTATATTCCTTCCTTATTAAATGCTGAAGAAAAGAATTCTCCAGATTAATCATAATTGTAAACGTAGTCAGACGTCAAGTCTAGGTTCGGGGCGCTAAGTTAAAAATCCACCTCTTTAGGCTGAACTGGTGCAAATAACAAAATTTTAATATGTTTTTTTATAAGTGCTTCAGATCTGTTTTTACATCTGTTGCTGAAAATCAACAGCATAAATGAGGTTAAAATGTTTTGCATGAATGAGAAACCAAATCCGCTATGAGACTGTTAGATATTACAATATGTTTTTTCAGTGTTTTTCTTATCGCCAGTGATGGTTTCATTAAGTATGACTGATAATATGTGCACAAATATTATCTTAAAGATTTGCACATTGAATCTGCACATTGCGTTAATAAAAGGAATTGTGGGAAAACTCTTCAGCATTCCAATCTGTTTAAGATTAAAAACATTCCTCATCACATATGCTGTTCAGTGTATATGTACAGCTTTGTGCTTTTTAATCAAAACTAGCTTCCATACATTAAACTAATTCCTAGAATGCCTTTCATTCATGCTGTGCATCACTTGGTGGTGATGAAATGGCGCCCTCTAGTGGAAAGAGGAGGGTGGTCAATACAATCCTGGATGGTCAATAGAATCTTTGCAGCATTGCTGAGAAAGGAAATTAAATTGATGTTGAAAAAGCCCCCAAAATCCTCCATAGACCTACTAAAATGTGATCCACTTACAAATCTCACACATCCCAGAAAACATTAAGGAATGATCATGTCTCGGAAAACAAGGACCACAGGGTCAGGTCCTCACTTTCCGAGTGGGATTATTTGTACAGTTGGTGTGGTGATGTGCTCCACACAATGACTTTTACCAGAAGAAAGGGTTCTGCCTGAGTAACATCTTCTTCCAAGTAAAAAATTTTTTTTAAAAAATGGGTCGCCCACATGGTTTCAGTGAACATCACAGACTTCTTCAGCTTGCCAAGCCAAGGACCAGACTCATAGACTGTCCTGTCTGAAAAACAGCACTGAGAAAAAGCTGTAATGAAAAGTCCATGCTTCATTGTCTCATCATGTTATCGTCCAAGACCAGTGAAGGAGAAAGTGCAGAACCAAAAGCCAAGGTTATGAAAAATAATTTTTAATTCGAGCTCCGCAACATCAGTACAGATGCTTTCCATATGTGTGAGAAAATTCTTCAACAAACCTGTCTTAATTTTGGATTGAACCGGGAAGTTGTTAGAGAAACAATGGCCTATTGATCTCTCCTCTCTCTCTCTCTCTCTCTCTCTCTCTCTATTTTTTTGCCCCCTCTGCTGCCTTGCAAAATGAATTACAACTGCAAACTTTCCCATTCCAACTCTCCATTACAGCATCATCCAGAGATCGCTGGTTCGGTTCCCGGGTGATGCTGTAACCTCTCGCAGCCGGAGGTCTAGAGAGAGCTGATTGGCAGAGCTCTCTCAGAGGGGAGGGATGAGAGGTACTTGGTGCTCCCACATTAATCACGGCTCTACAGCCAATCAGCGGCGTCTGTGAGCTCGCGTAAGCAGAAGGAGTGGATAGCACTGTCCTCCGAGTGTGTTACGCCGCCCGCAATAATGCGTGAGCAAACAGTTCGAAAAGATGCGGTCGGCTGGCGTCACGTGGTTCGGGGGGGAATTCAAAAAAAAAAAAAAAGTGAAGCTTATTTCAAGTCATTAAACTAGAAACCAGTCAGGAACCAATAAAACTGAAAAACTATTGGAAAATAATCAATGATGCAATGGTCTGATCAATAGGAATTAATGACATCATCTCTGAACATCACATCCCAAAGCGCCCCAAGGAGAAGGTAATAACTACAACAATGTCACACAGTAATTTACTCAATAACAACACTTCATGTGTCCAAAACAAAATTTTAACTCACGTTTCAGACATTAAATTGCCACCCTGTATCAAGCAAAGAAAACAACTAAGGAGATTGATGATCTTAAGGTAAGAATTTGGGTAAGAACTGTACAAGGCATTATTGAAAACCTGTAAGGACAGTGCTGAACCGTCAACTTTATGGAAGAAATTTGATCAGGAAAATCATAATGAATGAGCGTGATCAGAGATCACTTAGACACACGGTGAAGTTGCATCATAAAAAATGGCCAGTATAAACCACAGCTACGTTTAATATTAAAAGTAAGAGTATTTCTATATGCATACAATGTGATGAGAACTCACAGGACTAGAACTAAACAGCTGTGTGTCCATAAGAAAACCACTTGTTAGTGAGGCTTCAGTTTGCTGGGAAGCAGAAAGATTGGACTTTCGCATAGTGCATAGTTTATAGTGTCCACTGTACAAGCCTCTGGAGACAGTGTTATGATCTGGGGTTGCTTCAGTTGCTCAGGTCTAGGCTCAGAAAAGTTATGTGGAAATAAAATGAAGTCAGCTGATGACCTGAATGTACTGAATGACGAGATTATCAAATCTATGGAGTTATTTTTTTTCCCCTAAGAACAAATAATTACTACTATTAAAATAACAGGATCTCCGGGATCTCGCCAAGGCAGTTTATGTACCCAGAACTGACATTATCCTCTATCACAGGAGGTCTTCACATCCATCACATTGTCCCCCTCCAGACCTATCATATGCTCTTATGAACTTGAGAAGTAACCATTCTTGGATTCAGAAAGGCTTCTTTGGATGTTCTGTCAGTGGTGGATCTTTATGCTCTGCTTCTGGAGTGTTCATGGAGAACTTCCTTTCATTGCAAAGAACAACGCTGCTACGAATTTTTTTTTTTATTTCGTTTTGAGGAATGGTATTCATTTTGATAATGGCAGGACTGGTTTTATGGAAGATAAAGCAAAAGTCTTCATGCAGAACGTCATGCACTAGTCATGTAACATTGACATTTTTACCTCTACCTGTCATGCATTATTTTTTTCTGTGGTGCTATTGGTGATTGGTGGATCTATTCAAGGACTCTGATTGTGAAAGAGTGATTCTGGGGGCATGAGGAAACATGAATTGGCCATAATTGTGCTCCAAAATCAGAGCTAATGGCAGTTGAATGACGTATTAGAGTGTGCAGCTTTTTTTGGCCAGGCAGTGTATTTAATTTTTTTGAACGTCTATTAATTAAGTTAATCAAATGAAAACTTCTTTCCCTAATCAGTAATATGAGTGAAATCTGTTTGCACTATTACCCATGCTGTGCCAATTGTAGTGTTTTCCAGAGACATTTGTGATAATTATAGTAATTATTAATGAGCCCATTAATCTCTGGTTTTCCAATCTCCATGTTCCATTTAATGGCCGCTGAGACGCATTTGTTATGAAACTGCCTGGAATAAGGCACAATTTCAAACCAAATGTTTTCATCGTTTACAGAACAGCCATTTTACAGAAATAAAATTCGAAACCGTGTACATTAAGCATCTCAAAGAAACACTGGCATCCCAGGGTAAGATATTCAGGACTGGGAGATGTTTGTGTCATTAAAACCGAAGCTGTTTCACAACGTGTTAAAACTACATCTGGTGTATGAAGAATGTCGGGTTAATAAGCTCCTCACAGGAAGAACAAAAAGTAATGTGAGAGCTATAGAAGATCTAATTATCTAAAATTATCTGCTATAGTTATTAACGTCTCCATCTTTCTACAGAAAAGTTCTGAGAAGAAGAAAAAAATCCACAGAAAGGCATGGATATGTGAGCAAAACGTCTTGCGCCAATGAGTGGTTAGTATTTTAGCTAGCAAGTCAGTGTTAGTAGCCAGCGAGCTAAAATCAGAGCAGACAGCTATAGAAATTAAGTGCAAAGTGAGCTAGCTGACTTACTGTATATTAGCTCGCTGTGTAAAAAAACAAGCTTTGGTTATACAGTAAAATGGTTATATGGTTTTATTATATAGCAGCATGGTGGCTTAGTGGTTAGGACTGTCGCCTTGCACCTCCAGGGTCAGGGTTTGATTCCAGCCTTGTGGTCTGTGTGCATGGAGTTTGCATGTTCTCCTCGTGCTTGGTGGGTTTCCTCAGGGAACACTGGTTTTCTCCCACAGTCCAAAGTCATGCAGATTAAGCTAACTGGCGTTCCCAAATTGCACGTAGTTTGTGAATGTTGACATAAAAATGGGAATAAATACGTTGCTCACCATTGGCTTCCACAGTCCCTAGTTGGACTACAGAGGTTCATGGATGGATGGATGGATCTATTATATACAAAAATCACATTTAAGTGAGTGAGCCGTGTTTTATTTGTTTTTGTATTTAATATGTTCTCAATATGGTTTTCCTTCCTTGGGTCACTTTTGGTATGCCCTGTCCACTGCAGCCTGGGAACATCCCACAAGACCTGCAGTTTTTGAGTTGCTCTGACCCAGTTGTCTAGCCATTACAATTTGGCCCTTCTCACAGTAGCTACAGTTACTAGATCTCTTTACAGTGGCAACTGGAACTGGGTGAGATATATTAGGCAGCAAGGGAACCTTTTTTCCTGTAGTTGAAGGGATTTGAGTAACTTTGACAAGAGCCCAATTGTGATATCTAGCGGACTGGGTCAGAGCAACTCCAGAACCACTGCTCTTGTCGGATGTTCACGGTGGTCAGGACATACCAAAAGTGATCCAGGGAAGAAAAACCCGTAAACTGGCGACAGGGTCATGGGTGGCCAAGGCTCACTGATGCACATGGGGAGTGAAGGCTGGCCCGTTGTAGTCCAATCTAATAGAAGAGTCTGTGTAGGTCAAATTGAGAAAAAGGTTCATGCTGGTTGTGATAGAAATGTGTCAGAACATTCAGTGCATCACTGTTATGGTGGCTAAAAGGGGGACCTGATAAGTATTAGGCGTGTGGGCTAAGGTTAATGCTATGGCTGATCAGTGTAGATGTCAGGTGTAATAAGAAAGGAGTCTCCAGTGTTAGTACTTTGCTTCAGCCAGAGGTAAAGCTGAAACACTTTACATAACTATTAAAAGAAAACTGGCATGATATAAGAGAAATAAAACACTTCAGGGACGTCTTGTTAAAGGAAAAGAAATCTACTTTGTTTGGAGACAGTAAGTCCACTTTTATTTCCTTATCGTATTGTGTTTCATTATTGTACAAAAGATACACTACGTGATATCCACTTAAATCTAGCTGAGGATGTATCCTAGGAGGCATGCGTGGTGAGTGCTTGAGCCTCGCTGTCCCTCCCTTCCTCTCCTCTCCTCTCCTCTCTTCTCTTCTCTCCTCTCGCTAACATGCCATCATGTAATAGCATCTGTCCTTTCCGCAAGACCAGCTCTCTCCATAGCAACCTCACAGAAACCCGGAGAAGACGTACAGCATGGCAGCACAGGAAGCAGTGCGTGTTTGAGAGGACGCTGAGATCCAGCTCTTCCTCAAGACACGGGGGGACGGTGAGAAAGATGGACAACTCCTCCTACAACTGCGCTCTGTGAACAGGTAACTTAAGTGGATGTTTTTTTGTTTTTTTTTGCAACCCTACCCCCCCTCCCCCCCAGAGATGTTACAGGAGAACAAGACACTTCGTTCCGGGTTTCAGGAACAGACAAATCTAATGTTTTCTCTTAAAGCAGTAGATCAGGGGAGGATTAAACACCTGCTCCGAGGTCTTCAGTCAAAATCCCTGAACAAAATGTGGCTTTTTTTACCGATAGTTTCCAGGTCACGACTTCAGAACCTCTTGAGAAGAGCTAGTCGAAAAGATAATGCCTGTCATCTGATGTCTAAACAGTTTATGAGATCTTACCTCAGCTTATTTGTGTGTGTTTTTTTCAGTGGAATCGGAGTAGATAAGGTTTAAAAATAAATCGCACAGCGCACAGGGGTGGTGGATTGGCTGTTGTCCCACCCACACAATCCCAAACTCCCACTCCATGACAGACGGTTCACGCCTCCTCTTCCCCCGCTGCTCAAAGCTCAGCATCGCTTGGCACACACACACACACACACACACACGCACATTGAGCAGAAGTACTGTGTAATTATGTACTCTGCATTCTCCTGGTTGTTTTAATGTTTTATAAATGCGCTTCTCTTACTTAAAATAAAAACCCTTGCTTTTACATGACAGTTAGTTTGACTCTAATGACACTTTATGTATTTCAGTGTTTTTTGAACATTTGAAAGATTTGAAGCGACACTAAGAAATTGTGAACAAGAGGTTTTGGTTTCTTCATTTCAGACCTTACACTCACTCATTTTCTATACCACTCATCTTGTTCAGGGTCACAGGAGGCCCGGAGCCTATTTCAGGGGACTCGGGGGGACAAGGGGGGGTAGAACTTGGATGGGGTGCAAATCCATCGCACATACTCACACTCTTACTCACACACAAATTGGCAACGCCAGTTAGTCTAATCTGCTTGTCTTTGGACTGTGGGAGGAAACCAGAGTACCCAGAGGAAACCCACCAAGCACGGGGAGAACATGCACACTGCATGCACACAGACCCCGAGATGGGAACTGAACCGCTGACCCTGGAGCCTACAAAACAGAGACAGTTTACTTTAATACATTGTTCAAGATTATAATATTTATTTCCAGGATATCTATTATGATTAATTAGCTTTCTACTGAGCTTACACCATCTAGTAAAAAAAATCCTGTTAGTAGGAGTCAATTAAATGAACGAATAATCATCTAATATACAGTAGCAGTAAAAAGTTTGGACACCCCTTATAATAACATGGTCTTTCCTGATTGTTATTTATTTCAACTGAATGCTGAAGGCGTTTATCTAAAATATACAATAATTTCCTTTGAACAGTTGATATTGAGATGTATATCTGCTACTTCTGCTCTGTAAAGCTTCATAACGGCTCTAATCTGAGG
>JAOTRS010000032.1:1592986-1605692 GCA_028565755.1 Dinotopterus cunningtoni
GTTGCTAACTTCAGCCGTTTTGGAGAGATGATTTTATATGTGCGCCAAAAATGGCCATTTTTCAGCGTTATACTGTCTCACTTCAAACCCCAGCCACTGCCGGTCCCAAGCCCGGATAAAATAGACGGGTTGCGTCAGGGAGGGCATTCGGCGTAAAACTTTTGCTTATATGCGTGGACCGGATGGTCTGCTGTGGCGACCCCTTGCCGGGAGCAGCCAAAAGACCATCAACAACAACAACAACAACATTGTCTCGCTTCAAACAAACAATAAAATGCAAATTAAACTAATTAAAAGAATTAAAAATGCAAATGATTCATATTTCTTCATGAGTATTGATACTAAAATTGGTCTTAGCTTCTAGAAGCATATGACCTGTAAAAATTGTTGCTTAAATTGAAGCATTCTGTGCAAAATTAAGGATGTTTTTTTCCAAAAAAACAAATCTGTAGTGTCCGTAACCATGTCAAATTCATGTTGCGATATCTTAACAATTTTGCATTTTAGAATAATACACAGGTTTATGTCTTTTCATGTGAAATCTAAATTGGCCAAGTTTCATCCGAATGACAATTAATATAATTGAAATTTAATTTAAAAAAGTTACGGACACTACATAAATGGACATAAAATTGTATTAGGCAATGTGTTTCTTTCTATCTGATAAAAATGTAAATGTGTATGCATATTTATAAAAAAAAAAACAAAAAAAACAAAGCATGGATCGGGAGATAAGAAGCATTGAGTATTGTTAAAAATGGTGTTAGATGATTACTTTTTCACCTAGGTGAGACACTTTTTTGCATTGACCCCATGTTTTGGCGGTTAGCGTATGCACTTATATCTGTATCTATGCTTTCTTTATTCAACAGGTTTTGAGTGTTTTGCTTGAGAGCGGTGCGGATCCCTCCATCAAGACGCAATGGAGGGAGACGGCAGAAGACCTGGCAAGGACACACAACCGGTACGAATCGCTTAAAGTGCTCCAGGAACACCGGAAACCCCTAATGCGATCTCAAACTTTATGCCGTACAGTTACTGAGAGCGTATGGTAGAAAACAAACCAAAGAAGATGTAGGAATCAACCTGGACCCCAGAGCACTGAGATCCTGTGTGAGACTGGACTGGTTTTGTTGTGGTGAATTTAACTGTTGTGTTCAAGCCATTTTATTGAAAAATATATAATAAAATAACAACATATTGTTTATTGTACTTATGTGAAATAAAAATAGCTATATATTGTGCAACAGGTTTAAGATTATGACGTGTCTGAAAGTGTGACAGAACAAAATGTCCGCCATAATAACTGATTAAGCTGCTCCTGTAATTGTTATACTACACTACCGTACTAAATAGTATGCACTGGATATCATGATACTGTGCGCTCTCTGCGTACTATTTAGTACGGTAGTGTGCGTAATGACGTCAGCGCGGATGGATTCCAAGGCTTACGCAAGGTGGTACGGTCAAACCCGAGAGCTAGCGTGTTCCTGGAATCTACGTCATGGGAACTTCCGTTTTAAAACATGACAAGAAATAGGGTGTGAAAAAACGCCATGTAATTGTTTTAAACGATACACAAAATGACAAGAAACGGGAGAACGGTGTAATATTGGTGTAAAATCTATTAGTTTTCGCATAAATTGAGAAGAAAACAGTAACTATTTGTCGCGGAAGTGTATCTACCCAGGGCGGGGTTCGTCTGTTACGCGTGAGAATACGTCACCCTCGCGCGTCACGCTTCCGCCCTCACGCGAGCGAGCTCGTTCTTTTGTATTTTTCGGTGACCGGGACTCGCGCTACGTACTTCGATGGAGGCGACGATGGCTACCACCGCGCCGGTCCCTGCCGCGTCCAACAGCAGCACCACCGCCGCCACCACAAACGAGGGCATTCTTATAGGAGATAAGGTGTATTCCGAAGTCTCCCTCACTATAGATAACTCGCTAATCCCGGAGGAGAAACTCTCCCCGACGCCGTCCATGCTCGACGGCCTGGACCTTCACACCGAAACCGACCTCCGTATCCTCGGCTGCGAGCTCATACAATCTGCCGGGATACTCCTACGTTTACCACAGGTATGTTCATACTTCTTAAAGTGTGCTGAACAATTTTTTTTCAATATGTCGGCTAATCTTCATTGCTTAGCCGCAACACTTCTACAATCTCACCCGTTTTCCGGCAAGTCTACGGTTTCTGATTGGTGTTTCAACACCTCAGTCATTTGAAGCAGCCAATCACAACAGCGAGGAAGCCATGTAGAAGGCGGTACTTGTCCGAATACCGGTGTGCGCGCAACTTACAAGCTAGCAATTAGCGTCAGATATCATTTAAAGCAAATCCACCAGGTTTAAAAGATTTTATAAAGTCTTATTAAGTCTTTAACATGTAGTTTCAACGTATGTCTTAAGTGATTCACTGAGAGTGAAGGGTTTTTGTGAATGCTAACCGGCTAGCCATGTACCTGACTAGACAAAAAAAAAACAAAATGGCTGACGTTGTGGTTGAGGAGAAATGAATTTGGGTTGTGTGTTTTTGTTCTATGTTACAGGTGGCAATGGCAACCGGGCAAGTGCTGTTTCATCGGTTTTTTTACTCGAAGTCGTTTGTGAAACACAGTTTTGAGGTAAGGAGTGATTTTATTGTGAATATTCTTGTTCTTTAGCTAAACTAGGCCGAGAGCGCGCGCCTGCGCGCACCCTTGCGCGTAACCACTACGTTCAATATGGCGGCCATGTTTCAAACCCTGACCTACTGTTTAAACGAGTTAGTTCATTTTTTTTTTAAATAAGTGTGGGCAGAGTTGATTTATTATTTGCATTATTCACTTATGCTAATGTAATTAAAGTTAACATTATAGTGTTAATGTAATTTAACACTGCTGTGTTGAGGTGTTTTATAGGGCTGGTAGTCACCTTTATCAAGATACTTCAGTACTGATTCGATTAAAATTGCAATTCTATAAGTATCACGATATTATGAATATTCCAACTCGATGTTATTTTACCCGCATTTTATTAAACATTTAACTCATTAAAATTGGTATCGAGTTATTTATTGTAGCTTGTTCCTTATAAATATCTAATTTAAAAGCCAAGCACAGCATTTAAACTATACAAACTGATATCAAATACAAGAGTTTAGCATTTAACAGACAAGCATGTATCATTATATCATCTGCCATACTTATTACTTCTAAACAAATTTCGACTTTCAATTCACTGTAAAAAAAAGGCGCACCACGTGCAGGATTACGACAAAACGGTGACGTTTTACCTCCTCAAACACTTCCAAAGTCTCAAAACTAAACTTGACAGTAAGCGTGCGAATTGAGGGGGCGTTTGCGACTTCTAACACACAAGATTTTCGACTATTAGGCGCTTGCGGTGTTTTGAGACTGGTTGTGTGTAATGAGTGGGTTTGAGACTAGTTTGCTTAGAGTTTGAAGAAAACGGTAGATCAGGGGCCTTTAACACGCATGATTTTTTGATAAAATGGTGCCATAAAAATGCGTTTCTGTTGTACACCATAGAAGCTTCTGAGCTTGATACAGAATTGTTTATATCTGAGGCTAATCAAACTGAACCAGTCGATCGAGCGGTTCATCTCGAATATAAATGAAAAAATTTTTAGTGAGTCAGTGTGGCGGTAAAAGAATCACGGTGCACAAAACGTTTTTTTTCCCCCTCCCTAATTTCTAGTTATTTAATCCCTCACCTTAAATTTTATTTGCTAAACAACCATAAATGAACTCAGGCTTTACATCATGTCCTACCAGTATGCTGCTCACCGTCCATTATTGCTTCACTTTATTTCCCCCTGTACAGATTGTCGCCATGGCCTGTATCAATCTGGCCTCAAAGATCGAAGAAGCCCCACGTCGAATAAGGGACGTGATCAATGTCTTTCATTATTTGAGGCAGATTAGAGGAAAACGGTAAGCATCCAGTTGCTCTCTCACTAACTTCCTGTGCCTCTTTTTTTGTGTGCAAAATGCTTCACTTCAACAGAATTGTCTTTAACAATTATCAAGTATCATCACTTTACATAAGAGAACAAGGTATATTTATTTTAAATCTGTTAACTGTGATTAGTCTTTGTGCTGTTATGTTTAATAACATGTTGACTCGAGTGCCATTTTGTTTACTTTTTTTTGTACTCTGAACCTAATTTTAAGGCTTTTCAGTTTCATCATCTGTCATAAATGGTAGTAAGAGTGAGATAATCGTCTGCTTACCTGCACAAGTGAATTAAAAAAAGAAAAAAAAAATCCTGACCATTTAGAGTCGTAACATTTTACTTGAAAATTAATGAATATTTTGGCTTGGTAGTGGGATTGGGAGTGATAGGGCTGTTCAGCTGAATAAAGACTGTGGTATTAACTTGAATTCTCTTTTCCCTTGCAACCAACTAACAGCGACCAGCTACATTTACCAAAGCCTGGGTGATGTGGAATGGTACGTAGAGCTGAAGCAGTCGGCATGGCAACAGTGCGAGTGAGGCGTGGCTCTCCCCCCGCTCCCCTGGGAGGCGCCAGTGCTCTGAACGCGCTCGCTGGGAGACTCGGGGACCACGAAAGGTTGGCCGCTGGTCCCGCAGCGTCTGGCTCACTCCTGTAGCTCAGTTTAAGCTTGTGGTCTCTAACGCAGGTGATGATGCTAAGTTTTGTGGCACCGAGACAGACCGAGTAACACCTCAGGCATCACAGCTTTCACAAAGAAAAAAAAAAACACACCTTAGGTTAGGGACTTCACTCAAAGGTCCTAGCTGTAGATTAAATTAACAGCACCATCTTAGCTTCTAAGTTCTATGAAGTTAGTGCACCGAAGGTGCTGAAAGAGATGTAGATTAAAATGTGCAGCACCATCTCAGCTTCTAAGTTCTATGAAGTTAGTGCACCGAAGGCCTTGAAAGAGATGTAAATTAAAATTAGCAGCACCGTCTGAGCACTTAAGTTCTAATAAGTTAGTGCCCCCACTTTAATCATATTCTTTTTTTTGTTTTTCTTTTTTATTTTATAGTAAATTCCAGTGCATCCACACAGAGCTTAACATCAGCGCTATCAGTTCCTTTAAAATACATCATGCTGTTTGAGTACACTTTAATTATAGTAATTTTTATTATTAGTATTAATGTTTGTAGCAGCAGTAATAAAATAGCTATAGTAGTTGTTACCTTTTAGTAATGGCATCCTTTCTGAAACTTGCATTTAATCCAAAGTTACACCTGCACTTTTATTTTTCTAGAGTGAAGTGATTGCTTATAAATCTTATTTTTAAATTGCTTGCTTTTGTTTCCTTCTGGAGTGGAAGTTCTATTTTGTATCCACCGCTTCAATTTTGTCAGTGTTTTAGCACCAGGTGTGATTATTTTTGAAAGACATTAGGTGCTGGTTGGGGTTGTATTGCGATTCTTTCAAAATCAGGATTTTATAGATCACAATTTTCAGAATTTCGTTATAATGCTAAAAAATGTTCTTGGTACATAATTCGCTCCTACCACACAGGATACTGTGCTGCCTGGCGATTTGTGAATCATTTAGAGTTTAGGATTATAAAGGAACTACATCATATTTTCACCTCAAATGCGGACATGTACAAATTAAATTGAACTAAGTTCGAGTCACTGTGATGATGCATGAATTGCTGCACACGGGAAATGCGATAGGTAATTGAAATGATTTTTTTCTATCTCTACACGCTAGGCCCGTTTAACCAATTTTCTCTTTCACACACACACACACATTTCTATATAGTTCTATCTATCTATCTATCTATCTATATATATATATATATATATATAGCTTTTTGTCCTGCATGTTAGTTTTGTCACTTATTTTTCTCTCTTGTTAGGATTCTTCAGGGTTTGTTTAGACTCAAGTGATGCTTTAATTCCTGTTCATTGTTATATAGAAGTGTTTTATCTCTCGGGACACTTTGGAGTTATTTTCTACATGTTAGAAAATGCTGAAAATGGCTCCTGGTCCTTTCATTCAGTGCGCTGGAATTATGTTAAAGTGATTTTTATTTTTATTTTTTTTTATTTACACTGCTGTTACAGGGCCTCAGAGGTGTGCTGTTTTTTTTTACTTTTTTTGTTAAAGCTGTGATGTAAGAGGAAATCTGTGTCTTAGCCTATGCGTCACGGTCACTTGTGGTAGGACTAACAGTCTTCTACTGAAATTACAGGACTCAAAAAAAAAAAAAAGGAAATGGGCCTGTTGCCTTTAGTTGGTTGGAAAAGGGAAAAAAAAGTAGCTTTTATTTTTGCTTTGTCTAAACTGAAACAAACAAAAAGGCACTCTTTATTTTGTTTATATATATATATATACATATTTTTGGAGACATAATTGGGTTGGGGAAAACAACCGTATTTTCATTCCTTTATGAATCAGGAGTGCAAGCCCATTGATACTTGATCAGAACTACATAAACACGAAAAACCAGGTGATCAAAGCCGAGCGACGTGTGCTGAAGGAGCTGGGTTTCTGCGTCCACGTCAAGCATCCGCACAAGGTGAGTCCAGCATCTCTCTCACACACACGCAATGCGTGCTAAACTAGCCTAATACACTTATCAGTAGTCAGTCCAATAACAGGAAGTGTCGCTTTGACGTCTCTACACTCAAGAACTTTTAAACAAAGCAGACGGCAGTGCATGTGCCCACATTCCCCACACTGACGTAAATCAGGCCAGGATCTGATGCACTTGTGGTCGGCACACCTGTGCCTTCTGTAACCGCTCCTCGCTTTGCCGTAACCCGTGCTGTCTGTCTTCCTGCTTCTTTTAGATCATCGTCATGTACCTGCAGGTCCTAGAGTGTGAGAAGAATCAAACGCTGGTCCAGACAGCTTGGTGAGTGTCTACAAACACACTCTTTAGGAGCTCTTTGTCTTTAGTCAGCACTAAACCTTTTTTTTTTTTTTTTTTGCTCTGTACTTTTTTTTTCCTTTCTTTTTCCTTTTTCTTTCCTATACCTGATGATGATGATGGAATTAATTTTATCTTCACTCATTTGACACATCCCTTTTTTTCTTTCTTTCTTTTTTTCAAATTTATTTATTTCCCCACTATTTGTCTCTGTAATTTCATAAAAATCGCTCAAACGGAGATCTCAGTTTAACTTTGTCCTTTCTCTCTACTCTTTGATTAAAGGGTAGTCCATGATGGTAAGTGTCATAAAGAACCTCTGAACTCTGCTCCTACAACCACATGACCCCAGGAATCTGCCCCCCCTCACATTGGCTGCCCGTCTCGAGAGACGGCCAATCCAGTGAGAGCTCTCTGCCCGAGAATCACTGAAGGGGGCCTTTTCCATCTGGCAGCATCACCTTGTTTTCTTGGGGGTTGTCCAAAAGGATTTGTATTTTTGTTGTTTTTGCTACAAGATTTTTTTATATTTTTTTTGCTCCCTTTTATTTATTAGAAATTCCACATTTATAACTGAAGTTTACCAGCTAAGCAAGTAGGTATTGGAAAAAAAAAAAAAAAATTTGTAGTAAGTTTTTTTTTTTTTTTTTTTTTTTGGTAGGTTAATGTACATATGTATTGTGTGTGTGTTCACACTGATGTGGTTTCTAGTAATGTGTCTTCCAGGAATCATCCTGCTCCGAGGAATCAGTTTCCTTTTTTCCCCTCATCGCGTCTTAAAGTCTAATAAACTGGAGAAACCCACCCTGAACACCTTTGTGTATTAAACCATTAATGTCTTAATCGGTTTCCAGAGAGGCTTTAATCTATCCAGCTTTCTCATTTTTTCATCTATACATCCCCCCCCAAATCATCTTATATCTAACAAGCAAGTCAAGTCTGTCAGTGTGTAGCTGCAATGCATTCTGGGCCTTTGAGTTAATAGATCTTAATCGGAAACCAATATCATTCCTCATTTGAACACATTTTATAATAAGGATGAGCTTCAGGGTGGAGTTTTCATTTAAGTACAGGTAGTCCCCGACTTCTGTTCCAGGAGCACGTTCGTAAGTCTGATTTGTTCCTAACTCAGACAAAGTGAGTGTTAATACGCCTTTGACACGATTATACAATGTGTAAAGCATACCAATCCAGTTGATTAAATCTCTGTCCCCTTGTCCACACACTGCCATCATGTGGCCAAAAAAATGCAACCGGTTTGAACAGTGTCGTCCCTGTGTCTTTAAATCGCGAGAGGAATCCCCGGACACCATTTTTGTCTTGGAGCTGTTTTCCACTGTATTAGACTGTAAACTCAAGAAATTAGGATTATTCACCATCAGAAGCCATTTTCTATCATGTCCACTCCAGTGTCTATTTTTGTACAGTACATGTACGCTACTTCCGTGATTGAATCAGACGTAGAACCGCGGTCCGTTCATATCTGCGGAAATTCTTAAATCGAATGTCCATAAGTCGGGGACTACCTGTATAAGCTTCTTGGAGGTGTGTGTTTATTTTTTGACGTAATCACCGCTAGTTTCTGATGTTCGCAAGCAGTTTCCAAGGATAAAATTAGTCACACACCATATAGTGTGATAGTTTTGTCCAGTTTTGTGGTCCGTTTCTTTGACTAAGTGGCCTTTGCTGTGCTTTTGTCTTCTGTCTCCATCTGGCTCACGCTGTCCTGTCACATGATATCATCAGCAGGTTTTTCTTTGGTCTGTGTTTTGCGGCCACCAGCTCTCTGTCTCCCCCTCCCCACACATTATCAGCCTTATCATTTGCGTTTACCAAAACGGTAGCTCAGGTGACGCAGCATCCGGCGTCTTCAGAAGTGCCTGGTAAAAAAAACGGACAAGATCAGATGCCTCGCGTTGTAGCTCGTAGTTAAATCACTTGATTTGCATCATGAAACCCCTGTGATCATTTATTTAAAAGCGCTTTGCATGCGCGGGCAGTAAATCAGACCCTTTATATTGCGTGTGTGTTCTTGGGTTGAGTGAACCATTCCAGTGTGAACACGCTCCCATCTGTTCTGCATGTCTGTGTTTTTCTTTTTAAAAAAGATAAAAGAAAATATATTTATGTATTATACTGCCGTTGCTTATTGTTGAAGCAGCCATGAGTATGTGTGTGAGAGAGAGACAGAGATTTTAAAAAGGGGGAGGGAACGGACAAAGCTAAACATGAGTCTCCTTAAAAACGCACCACGGGTGCGAGCAGTGCATCATGTGGGGGAAGAGGGATGTTGGGGATGTCAGAAGCCAGAGCTCAGGGAGACGTCTGCATTGTCGTGCTTCACCTTTTGTGTTGCAGGAACTACATGAACGACAGCCTGCGGACCAACGTGTTCGTGCGATTTCAAGCCGAGACCATCGCCTGCGCCTGCATTTACCTCGCCACTCGAGCGCTGCAGGTCAGTATGTGGATTTATCATGTTCAGCATCGCCGATTTAAGCAATGTGTGGTTCCCTTTAAGTCAACGTCAAAGCAGAGTCTAATGTAATGCCACAATAACACTAGTTTCAATATGCAAATGCACGACATTGAACCCTGGTTTACCAGAGAGGAAGAGGTTTGGGTTTAGATGGTCTTTGTAATTTGCACTCGTTGGTTTTTTTACACAAAGGGAAGTCTATTAAAATTTATTTATTAAAATGAGGTGGTTTGTTTAGCGAAACCGAGTTGACCTCGTGATTTCAACTGCCCCACTTTTTTTTTTATTCTTCTTTTTTCACTTACTCACTAGAACAGAAACGACAGGGCACATGAGATACATGTAAGATATACATTTATTTTTAACATGCGTCTCACCCCCGGTCTATCTCAGATTCCTCTTCCTTCGAGGCCGCACTGGTATCTCCTGTTCGGAGCCACGGAGGACGAGATCAAGGACATCTGCATGACCACTCTGAAGCTGTACACCAGAAAGAAGGTACGTTACGCAACAGCAGCCGAGTCCGTTAACGGACCCACGTCGCAGTTACAACTCTGATATCCCGGAGTGGTGCGTGTCGCTCACGTCCTGTTTGTGTTTTTCCACTCGCAGCCAAACTACGACTTCCTGGAGAGGGAGGTGGAGAAGAGGAAAGTGGCGCTACAGGAGGCCAAGCTGAAGGCCAAGGGACTCAACCCGGACGGAACTCCCGCGCTCTCCACGCTCGGGGGCTTTTCTCCCGCGTCTAAACCAGGTGCAGATCGCGAGTCTTCGCATGTTAGTTTGTTTTAAATCTTAGCCGTGTTTGTTCGAATGCTGACGGCGCGTCCATGTCGATCCTGCAGGTTCTCCCAGCGTGATGAAGGTGGATGAGAAATCTCCAAATCCTCAGCTGCTCAAAGCGGTGAAGAAGGAAGCAGAAGATCGGGGACAGGGCTCCAAGAGTCCTCACAATGGGTAAGACGTGGTCCATATCATCTGCATGTGTCTCTTATTTAAAAATAAAAAAAATTGTCTGTGTGGTTGAGAGTAAAACAGAACCTATTCCAGTCTTCATAGTTTTGTGGCTGTTTAGTTAGTTTTTTGGGTTCTGTTATATTTTAAAACCAAACTTAAAACTCTTATTTAGAATATGGATTTTGGTGTTTAATAATTTTTCTTATATATATTTTATTGTCATTTATTTATAATGCTGTGAAACACTTTGGTTTGACTTGCATTGCTGTAGGTTGCTCTATGAATGAATGTTGATTGAATTTACAGTTTGTTTTGTTTCAGGCTCAGGAAGGAAAGTAAGCTCGGTCGGAACAGCCGCAGCGGGAGCCGCTCTCGTTCGAGAACTCGCTCTCGGTCCAGATCGCGCTCGCCAAGACGACAGTGAGTACCGTTTTTAACTACAGCACACAACCACACACACGTTTGTTAAAACATCGTCAGGTCAGATTATGACTATCTAATCGTTTTGATTTGCACATTGATATTTCATAAAACCTCCATTATTTCCTTTTAACTGTATTAAAGCTGCTTTGCGACAATGACGATTGTTAAAAGTGCTATACAGATAAAATTAAACTACATTAAAACTGAATATTACAATTTCATGTCCAAGTCTTTTTATCTTTTGACTCATCTTTGTTTGTTTTTCTGCCTTAGCTACAACAGTCGACGGAGCCGCTCGGGAACCTACAGCTCGCGCTCGCGCAGCCGATCTCACAGCCGCAGCCTGTCTCCGCGACGACACTCCAACCACGCCGCCCCGTCCCCTCTGCTGCCGCACCTCAAAGCCAAACAGCGCTCGGACGACCTGAAGCTCCACTCTCGGCACTCGCACAAAAGGAAACGCTCGCGGTCCGGGAGCAAGCCACGCGACCGGGAGAGGGAGAGAGAACGCGACAGGGAGCGCGACAGGACCTCCGCCTCCGACCTGGTGTCTAAAAAACACCGGCACGAGCGCAGCAGCGGCGGCGGGAGCGCGGGTCACCACAGAGACCGGCGTGAGAGGTCACGCTCGTACGAACGTTCGCATAAGAGCAAACACCACGGCAGCGGCGGCGGCTCCCACTCGGGTCACGGCCGCCATCGTCGCTGACCCCTCACCCCCCGACCTGCGCCATGTGGCGTTTACTCACCATAAACTCCCTCGTTTTACATTTTATTCATTTTTTTTTTCCTTTCTCTTTGTCTCGGCAAATCTTTTTAGTTTGAAATGTAAAGTGAAGGACTGGTACCTATTTACAGTGTAAAGACTGAGAAATGCTAATGTATCACAGAGAATGCTTTGATTTATAAAAGCAGCCTTTTGTTGAACAGAACCGGGCTCGGGGACGTCGGGATGCGTGTCGCTAATTTAATACCAACCGTTCAGGAGAGACATTTAAGACATTTTGAATATGCATATATCTTCAGAGGACGTTTTTTGCTCTACAGGTGGAATAGACCATATTTTTTTACAAGCGAGATGCAGACATTTCATTTTCTTCAATCGTGGTGAATTTGTTACACTGGTTTTAGTCTGCACATGTTCATCTTGAATTTTTACTCAATAAAAAAGTGACTTATTCTACTGCACCTGGTGTCCTGTCTTTACATGAGGGTCTCAACACAGAGGCAGTTTCTCTCACCTTTATACAGTCAGGATGTCTTGTTTTTAGTGAAGTCACATGTTTCTAATGTAAACAGAGACTTCTGGGTAGGCAGTGTTCATGTCCTGTCTGGTACTTAAATTATTATTATTTTTTTTAAATATAAATCCTGTCACCTGCAAATACTACTTTCTACTTGTGCTCACTATCTCCCTCCCTCAATTTTCCCCTCTTCACAACCATTTGCTAATGAGTACAACTACATTTACAATACATTTACTGTCCTACTTTCTATAGTTTTAAAGTTACATGAAAAAAAAATGTAATTGAAGTTTTCTCTTGCATTATATAGCAGCTACTATAATCAGTTTTTTGTTTTTGTCTTCACATTGCAGTCGAGTCAGCAGGAGCACATCATACCATCCAGGTCTAATCTCCATCTAAAAATCTAAAAAAAAAAAAAAATGAAGAAAAACAAACGATACAAAAAATGAAAGCGGGACAAACAGCAGCCGAAGTCAAATGTGTTCGGAAACGTATTAATGACTTAAATAAACTTGTGTAAAGTAATAAAAGATGTTCCGTGATTTTAGATTTGTAAAATTCATAGTACAAAAAAAAAAAGGATTAATTGTGGGGTACTGAAACCTACAAGGAAAAGCTTTCATCCTGCCAGCAGAGGGCGCCACTGCCTTGCCTTGCCTTGCCTTGCACTGCACCTCCTCGTACTATTTGTTCCTGTTAGTTTCTGCTTGCCAGCCTGAGGTCAGCTCTGC
>JAOTRS010000032.1:1733570-1746867 GCA_028565755.1 Dinotopterus cunningtoni
TGTTAATCTTTTTATATGAAACTTTCTTTTTTTCTCTTTTGAATTTATGATCTTTCATTTGCTCTGCGTTAAATTACACATTTATACACAAAAAAATTAAAAAGTATTGTGATAAAGGTAAAAAAATAGATACACAGTTTTAGGGCGTGGCTTAGCATGTACGCAAAAACAATAATGTGTTTTCAGGGAACTGGAGACGGGATCGTTTCAGACACAGGTATTATCAGTGGTTACCATGGTAACCAATGATGAGCTATTGTTTTTAACTAAATTGTTTGATTGTAGAATTTCATCCTTAATTGGTTATTAGAAGCACAGATTCACCAGGGTTTTATAAATATAGGAGTTTATATTAATATAGAAATGAGCATTTTGAGACGGATATTCAGGCCGCATTCATTTAACATGAATTTTTAATATAATTAGTAAAGAATATGACTACAGTTCATCATCAGGGTTCAATGAAGCCACTCTAGGACTCTAAATGAAAAATCTATGAAAAGGTCATAAAGGTTATATGGGGTTACCCTTCGCAGCCGGCGGACACCGGGTCGGACGAGCTGTTGGTGTCGGAGACCCGGTTGTGCACGGAGAACATTCCCCCGATCACCACCTTCTTCTTCTCCACGTTCTTGTAGCCCATCAGGTTGAACTTCGCCTTGAGCTTGCAGCTCTGTTCCCCCAGAGCAGCCGCCGCGAACAGCCCCAGCACACACACACCCAACCACACACACCATTTCAGCCCAAATCCTCTTATCCTCTCCATGTTATTTTAGGATTGAAGAGACGGTTAGAATAAAAGAAAGAAGAAAAAAAACAGAGACAGAGAGAAAGAGACAAAAGGCGCTTCGGTGTCTACAGGTGTTTGAAAAGATTTGTAACGCTTCATTCACTCATGACACCTCATGGGAGAGGAGAGAGGTAGATCAAAACATCAACACACACACACACACACACACACTGAGAGAGAGACACACACTCACAGTGACACAGCTGCAGCAAAACATGTCCAGGAGAGAGAAACAATATCTAATAGAGAAAGACCTAAAATAAACTTAATAATAATTGCATTTATGAATATTCATTCAAAGACTCAAATAATATTAATAATTCATATTTGTTAAAAAGTCCTTGTTTTTGGTCTTTCCATCTATTTACAGTAATACAACTCAAAGTAAAATGACACCATTTTACTTTGGCAACAATACGATATTGCAATATATTAATCATAAACATAAAATATAAAAGAGTGTAAACATGACACGCTGCCTGGAAGCCATAATGCAGCTCCATTAATAATGAATTCATATGAATACAATCTCAGAGATGTGAAACATTTCAGATCTACAAACTGTAACTATCAATATATATTTGTTTACAGTGGTGTAGCGGTTAGCACTGTCGTCTCACACCTCCAGGGTCGAGGGTTCGATTCCTGCCTCGGGGACTGTGTGTGTGGAATTTACACCTTCTCTCCATCCATCTATCCATCTGGGAACCTCTGTAGTCCAACAAGGGAGACCGCAGTATTCATTACCATTTGTACAACAGTTGTAGAACCTCCGGTCAACATTCACACACTTATTCACACACTACGGGCAATTTGGGAACGCCATTTAGATTAATCTGCATGTCTATGGACTGTGGGAGGAAACCGGAGTACCTGGAGGAAACCCACCAAGCACGGGGAGAACATGCAAACTCCATGCACACAGACCTGAGGTGGGAATCGAACCCGGACCCTGGAGGTGCAAAGCAACAGTGCTAACCACTAAGTCACCATGGTATACACATGGTATATGTGTGTGTGTGTGTGTGAGTGTGTGTATGAGTGAGCCTGGTGATGGATTGACACCCTGTCCATACTGTATCCCGCATCGTTCCCAAAGCATCCTGGGATAGCCTCCAGGCTTCCAGCACCACCCTGTACAGAATAAGCGCTATAAAGAATAAATATTATTAATTATAATATACTGGAAATATAAACCTGCATATTATACAAACTATAAGAGAAAGCAAGCAGGTGTTGAAGCATTGTGCTTTAAATCAGAAGACTTTAGACTTTAGTTTGCATTAAACCTGACAACCTGTGTTTTATTAAATCTATCGAAATGATCTGAAAACTTGTTCCAGTGGAGGAGACGAGGCTTGAGAAAAATCAAACACTCGATATAATCAGAAATACTGTTTAATCCTGGTGGCTTAGTAGTTAGCACGGTCACCTCCCACCATTAGGGTCAGGGGTTCGAATCTCATCCCCGGTGTGTGTGTGTGTGTGGAGTTTGCATGTGCTTGTGGGTTTCCCTCCACACTCCAAAGACATGCAGTGTTTCTAAATTGTCACATGGTGTATGACTGAATGTAAACCCGCAGGTAAATTTCTTTTGATCCAATTTCAAAACACATAGAAAGCAAAATAATGAGAACGTGACACATGATACGAGTGCTGATACGAGACTCCACCACGCAGGACGTATCATAAATCTAAATATGCTAGACATACAGATAACAATACGCCTACATCTTATTCAACAGCATTAAAACATCGGGAACAAAGATGCTTTTATGTCGCTTTGTTCTGCACCTTGGGACTAAAAGCCTCGGTCCAGAGGGAAGAAGCTGAACCTCACTGTGCTCAGGGTGGGAGTCGTTTACGACAGATCCTCTGTAACTGTCTGGTTTATACAGAGACGCCGGATACAGAGAGCTTAACCTCACCACCTCACGGTCGACTGGACCGATTTACTGTCTGCTTTAAGAAATTTCTCGCTTTTACAGATGCATGACCAAAGAACAGGACAAGACTGATTTAAATAAAAGCAGGGACCATGATTTAGTTCAGTCAGTATGAAAGTGTGATAGTTTCCTTAAACAATACACTGGGCGATTAGGAAACCACATTAAAAATTTAAAAAAAAAAAAAAAAAAAAAAAAAAAAGTCCATATTTCTAACACAAATGTATTAAAACAAATTTATTGTTATTTATTATATTAAAATTATTGTAATGTTCTTTATTACATAACAAAATGAAAGTACATCTTAGAATTTCAATGTAGGCACCGATGGCGTCAACCAGGTTCCTCAAACGGCCCGGGGATGGAACACACAGTCTTCTCTCAAACAGGTGTCCTCCAGTGTGTCCTCCAGTGTGTCCTCCAGCATGTTCCTGGACATTGGCTGAGATGACGCGGACCTCATGAACGGCCTCCAAGAAATCCAGATCTCCTCACGCCATGTGATGCTTTCCTGTGGGGCAACGCAGTGGAGGAGGCGTACAGGACAAAGTCTCACACACACGGGGTGACGTGGAGGCAGAACACAGAGACCGTACGCGTACAATTTGTTTCAAATACAATTACATTAGAAATATGGACTTTATCAGCAATTTTTACTGCCTAGTTACTTTTCACCCATCCTTCTGTGTTTATATATTTATATAGTAGATTGCACAAAACTGTTCATGTTTAATGAATGGACATTTATTTATAAATATTTTCCAAATATCACAAAAAAAAATCAATAAATCAATAAATAAAGTAAGATTTCAGAAAACATGCTAATAAAAAAAACGAGAATTATTAACTTTTTTTTTTTAATAAAGTTTGTTTTTTGATTGAATGATGTTTCCAACTTCACTGTACAGATCACATGACTCCATATTCAATAACACACACACACACACACAGCAGTAATTACCGTAGAGCTCCTAACAGTTATACAGAGATGTGATTTTGCGTTTAGTCTCAGTGAATCCGGCCTCCATCACTGCCTCCTAGTAACATCTGAGCCGCAGAGACAAACAGGGATTAATTACAAGCTTATTAATTATTGTAGACTCATTTTCATGCTAATACGCACGTGTGTGTGTGTGTGTGTGTGTGTGTGTGTGTTGCCAAGTGACAAGAGTCTACGAGATGAACCACAGCAACTCCAAAGACATTAACAACACATTCTTGCTCAAGGGTTCGAATTAATTGTTTTAATGCCATTATACACACACACACACACACACACTCTTTCTCACGACATCACACGCTCTGATACAGTAGCTGGATCACATGCATTCCTCAGAGATGCTGCTGTTTATGAAGCCCAACGTGTCACCACATGTCCCTTTAATCAGCAGCAGACAGATATGCACCTGAACACACACACACACACACACACACACACACACACACACACTGTACATCTACAGTAAATCCCTACTGAGTTCACACATGTCAACCTTCTATACTGTACTTACACTAACAGTCTTCACAATTGATAAACAAGGAGTTTTTCTTCAAGGAGACGTGATGAAACATTTTACGGAAGGAGTCTCCAGTGTCAGGAGGAAAACTGAAACCAAGTTTTCAGATTTTGTTGACTTGTCGCAGTTTCTTTGTAAAATGATGAGCTTCATCGATCAGACATAACATATACAACAAAGCGCAGTATTGTTTCGAGTCCCCCAGTGGCACTGGGGCGGATCTGCCCCCTTCGTGGGCGTGGCTCCACAGAGTCTCTGGAGGTGTGTTCTGGTGTTGGCTTCTGGGACCTCGTGTGCTGTGGGTTTTTCGGGGCGGGGCCTCCACGGATCGCAGTTGTTTGTCCGGCAGAGGATCGACAACCTCGAACTCTTTGCCTGATAAGCGGCAGGTTGTGACGCACTGGGAGGTCTGGTGTCTTTCTTTTTTAGTGAGATCGTACAAGACGTCTGGCCTTTGGCCCCGAGGCCATGGGTGAACCTTAGGAGCCCAAAATCCTGTCACCAGTTTATCATCACTGCTGTTCGCTTCACCCGTCGATCATCTTCTGGTTACGGCTAATCTGTGTATATAATTATTATTTCCATTTCAAGAAAGAAAAAAGAAAGGCTGATGAGGGAACGATGGTGTATAGCTGCTGCAACATAAGCAAGAACTGGGAACATCAACATGTATCGCAGATGTTTCACATCATTAAATGGAACTTATAGAGTTGCAGTCAGAAGTTTACACACATTTGGGTTACACCCTGAGCCAGAGTGCAAGGGCGAGTCAAAAAATTATCAACAAAAATGATGTGCTGTGGAATTTAGGGCGGTTGTGGATCAATCGGTAAAGGCTGTGGGTCAACAAGCTTTCGTACTTCATTCCATCGTTAAAAATGTTTTGAGCTGAGCTGAGTCACGAATGCACCGCTGTCTTCACTTCTTCATCAGAAGTGACTCCTCGTCCTCGTAGAGCTGCTCTCAGGGGACCAAACAGGTGAAAGTCTGAGGGAGTGACATCAGGACTAAAGAGAGGACGCTTTAACATCCTCAAAACGCTTTGCAGAGCGTCAGCACCCGTGAATGTTTGTCATCATCCAGCTCCTTCTGGATGGCAAACAGTGGTCCGAGCTTCTTTGAACTTCTCCATCCGTTCATACACACTTCTTCTCAATAAAAAAAACAACCACCAACAAAAACAACACCTTCTCCATTTTGCACAGCAAGTCTTCAATAAATAACAGCAGCAGGTACACTTTTAGACCATGAAAAATTAATCACTTCACGCTGATGCTCTTTTGAGCAAATCACAAATGGGCCGTCCATTTTTACTCACACTGCAGCTACAAGTGAACTGATGGACCACGTTCACACCTGCGTGACCGGGAAGACAGTAAGCTTGAACGGAAAGAGCTGATAAGGCAGGCAAGTTTTAATATAACCGAGGTGTGAATCATTTTTTATTATTTTTTTTAAATCACCCTCATACTTTCGAGCATTTGAAGGTTAAGGGTCTTGATCAAGAGCGCAACAGTAGCAGCTTGGTGGTGCTGGGGGTGAACCTGTCATCTTCTGGATCAGCAGTCCAGCATCTTAAATCACTGATCTACCCTTGCTCTAATATTATGACATGAATGTCATAGCAATACTTTACAGAGTCAGAAATACATATTCACCAAATTTTGGATTAATAATCTGCTGGAAAAGTGCTAATAATCCCAAAAATTGTCCAAGGTCTCTGAACTTCCTGTTGAGGAAAATTAAGAGTTTTGTTTGACAGTGTTCAATGGATTTCTCCAACACACCGTACAATGGGAAAGTCCAAGTAGGACGGTAGACTTGTACAAGTCAGGGACGTCTCTCAGAGCCATTTCCTAACTACGGCAGATACAAAGATCAGTTTAAACAACTGTACAGTATGTATTGAACTGTAGTTATCAGGAGATGAAGCCACTTTGCTACTCCGCTTTATCAACCACCTCGTTATGTACAGGTAGTTAATTATTTTTCCTGTAACTGCATGATGTCCGGTGTCTATTCCTTACTTAGCATCCATACAGACTTTATTACAATTCAAACACCCTTTAAAAAGACAGACGGATAACGCAAAGTGTACATGGACTTCTTTATTAAAGCTCAGATCTCATTATACAAATATCAGTTCTTCGGGAAACTGCATGCAGTGGCTTGGTTTTTGAGGCACAATACTAAAGAAAAAAAAAAAAGCTTTTTTGTTCTTTTATTTTATACAAAAAAGAAAAAATTAAACAGAATTGCATAAATCAAACTGAACACCATGTCAGATTGCAGCTGAACCCACTACTGAAACGAAATTCATAGTAATAGTATTTTCTTCCGAGTAGACGCATGTAAAATGTACACGTAAAAAAGGCGATTAGACACAGAGGGAGAGAGAGAGTGAGAGACAGAGAGAGAAATACAGAGAGGATAAGAGCAAAGTTTGCGGTTAAGACAAGGAACCAGTCCACCTTTTCATTGATTTTTTTTGTTTTTTTTTGCTTTTGCTATTGAAATGATCGTGTAATGAGACGTACATTACATAAGACAATAAATAGCTAGGCGTGATATTCATCGTTATGTCATGACACTTCAAATCTTATCTACATCAGGCATAGATTTCACCAAAACAAACCTCTATGTATAGTTAAACAGAACTAACCTGTAGCTCCTCCCACTTTCTATAGATTTATTTAAGAGAGAAAAAAAAAACAACATGAGAATTGAAGCATGTTAACAGGTCATGTGATCAGTGCTAAGCCGCTTTCCCCTCCCCCATCCTTCAGCTAAAGCTTCCGACATCCAGCTTCAGAAGACGCAACACAAGAAGCAAAGCAAGCCTCAAGGCATTATGGGTAAAACGATTAAAACAGATGAATATATATATGATATGATACGGTTAAATGTGCAAACGATGCTCACGCAGCAGGAAGCGGACGCGGATATTTTCTCAGGCCAACAGCAAAAGAAAAAAAAAAATGCAGCATGTGTTAGTTCAGTTTTATTTCACATCCCTGAAATAAAATAAAATTAAATTAAAAAAAATAAAAAAAAAAAAACAGGCACAAAAGTCCAGGAAGCTCGACCGCACCGGGAAAAGCTCCTTCACAGCACATTTCGCAGATCTCGAAAATCTCCAAATGGAAAAAAAAAAATTATTATAATAATAAAATAAAAATAAAAAAAGGCAGTTCAAACTTCTACCCTAGTCTATTTGGCAAATAAAGAGAATTGGTCACATGACAGGAGTAAAGCTGATGAAAACATGAAGTAGTAGCGATGAGCAAATCATACTAGAACGATGCGCACGTACGTGTGTGTGTGTGTATGTATTTTCTAGGGAAGCATCAATACCAACCCTAGTACCGGCATCTTCCTTTGAATGTTTTAATAGAGAGCGCCCCCTACCTCAAACATGAAACATGGCTAGAGCAATTCATCTCTAGCAGCACACGCACACGCTGAACTAAATAACTCATCATTTCATTATGCCCTGATTACATAGCACTTAAGTGCTTAAATTATTACATCATCAGCTTTATTAATGCATCCCTAGATATTTCTGCAAGCCTCTGAGCCTGGGACTATCGAATATACAAAACACAGACAAGTCTTTTTTAAAATTATAAACAGAGCAATAATAATAATAATAATGAGCCCCAAAAAAATAGGCGGTGTTAAATGTGTGTGTGTGTGTGTGTGTGTGTGTGTGTGTGTGTGTGTGTGTGTGTGAGAATCACAGTACTGGCTGCTAGCGTAGGGAATGTTGTGTCCTGTTCCTTTCTGTTTCACTGAGGATGGAAAGTTTATTGGTGAGTGAGGAAACATTGTAATGGAAGGATGAAGGAATAGCAAAGGGAGGAGGAAGTCCAGGAGAGAGAGAGAGAGAGAGAGAGAGAGAGAGAGAGAGAGAGAGAGAAGGATGAGGAGGAGGAGGAGGAAAAGAGCCCCGGGAGTTGAGCGCTGTCTCTCTACTCCCACTCTGTGGTTCCCGGCGGTTTGGACGTGAGGTCGTACATCACTCTGGAGATGCCTGGGATCTTCTTAATTTCGCTCACCATCTTCAGCACAACCTGCAGCAAGACAGGAGAGTTATTATTATTATATTCCTCCCACTCTACAAGAACATCCATTCTTCCTACTCCGTTCTAAAATGAATCCCACACGGCATTAATGAAGTCATAGATCATACGATGAGTAAACGATCAGTCTAATCACAATCAATGTTTTCAAGCTTGGCTCTCTCACAAACTAATTACACCTCTGCTAGAACAAGTGCAGTTTATTATCATCAGATGATTTTTTTTTTAACCACAGCAGGGTAGTTCCTCTGCCTCGGCGAAAAGGTTTATAATAGTATCAAAACAAAAAGTTTGCCATGGTAACGGCACTAGTAAAAAACAAGTCAATTCGATTATACTACTTTTGTGACCTCATATAAGAAGAGCCCCTTCACATCCTGTTGCTCAGCGTAAAAACTCAATTACACACTGAATTTAGACAAGGAGCGACACCCTGATGTATGAATAATTCATTATCTGAGGTGTATTTCGGCTGGAGCATTAACACACATTTTTGGGCGGACACAGAGTTGACTTGTTAAAGAAACAGTAAAATATAGGACCTTTAATTTAACTCTGCAACAAACAGAAATCTCTAATTATCCATCATGAAAAGAAAAGGCATACTAGTATTACAAGTAGTAATACAGGTTGCCCCCGACTTACGAACGAGTTCCGTCCGAAAAGCATGTCCATAAGTTCGATTTTTTCTCATGTCCGACAAAGTGAGTCTTATACGCCTTTGACATGAACATACAACGCAATCCACTTGACTAAATCTCTGTCCTCTTTCCCCACACTGTCATCATGTGGCCAAAAACAGTAATCGCGCCTAAAGGAAATAAATCGCGTCAAATGTAACAGTTTTGTCTCTGCGCCTTTAAATCGTGAGGGGAATCCCGCTATTTTGTCTCAGAGCTGTTTTCCACTGTATTAGACTGTGAACTGTTTTGTTTAGGATTATTCACCATCAGGACAGCTTTTCAGGACAGACATTTTTCTATCATCGTGCTCCCGGACTGATTCATTGAATCTGGTGCGGCCGACTCATTTATCCAGCACACGCACATACACCTACAATATACTTTAGACATTTTAAATATTTACTTACACACTGAAAATATTGTATATAATTGAAAATATGTATATAATTGAAAATATTGGTATCTGCTGCACTGCAGTGTCTATTTTTTTTGTACAACGCACGTGAGCTACTTCTGTGACCGAATCGGAAGAAGAACCGCAGTCCGTTCGTATCTGCGGAAATTCATAACTCGGATGTTCATAAGTCGAGGACGACCTGTAATAGCAACGATAAATGAGCAAACGGTACACAGTGTGCTAATCACAGAACAGGCTGCTTGGTTGTAAGTAGGGAACGTTCTGTCCTGTATACTGAAGGGGAAAAAATATATTGCATGTAAACGATAATTAAATTTTTGGAACCTGCTGCCATTCATTTTAACAAGAACAAATGGACAAAAACACAGAAAAAAATAGGCGACCCCTTGATCTCAGATTAAAACCCCCTGACTCGTGACCAGAACTGAATAAATGGACACCGTGGTCGTGGAACACGATGACGACACACTCACCTCCTCGGGGATGTGGTTATCGGGTGTGGCGGCGATGCCCGTCATGAAGTCGCTGGTGATGAAGGTTCTGATGACAACGGAGCGCCTGCACGACGGCTGTTTCTGCAGCGGGTCGCGGTCGAAATGCAGTGGCACGAGGATGATGGGCATCTGACTGATCTTACTCGAGTAGCCTGACGACACACACACACACACACACACACACACACACACACACACACACACACGGTTAGCTGAGCTTTCATTCACTTGCTTTGGATTTGTTTATTCTCCTACGATTAAAGAGTGCTTTCTTATGTTTAAGTTATATTGAAATCAAATAACTAGCATATAACGTTGAGTTAGACTGCAAACGTTAATGGAATTTCCACAGGTAGAATGAACAAGCAGCATATCAAATGATTATCCACATAACTTTTATGAAAGGCGTTTCCAGTTGAGCACCACACGTACTTGACTCGGTATAGAGTTAAATTAATGTTAGCCGTAATTGGGTTTCTGGAGACCATTTTGATTTGCATGATTCCTACTTTGGCAATAATTGTTTCTATTAGGAATGTGTTGAAAGATATTTTCATCAGGAACACAACTGTTGCTTCACTGTATTTGCATGCATTTGTAATATCTACCCTATCATCGTTTCATCTCAGTTGAAAGTAAAGAGGTAAATAAATAGTTAAACATTAGAAATGGGCCGATATAATAACATAATATAGCCGACAATTAAACGACATAAATTAAAATGTAAACCAAGAAACTTTATTTCATGTAAATAAGAGGTTGCATTATAACTGATTTTCATATTTTAAAAATGACATCCATCATTTTAAGTTAATTTCAATTGTGTCTATTTTCCTAGTTTTTATCAGATGTAGCCTAAATAATTACATAATAAATGGGATATTAATTTCCTATTAAATTAGATCTTAATAAAATAAAATTTCCAACAATACCCATCTAAATATAGAAATATTAAGAACCCCGCTTTATCAGAACTATTGGACAGTTATTACACATTAAAAACACATTTGAGTGCACTAATGAACCTTATTTTCTTTATCTGACCCTGAGTGTTATCACCCTGTTTAAATTTGTCTTTTTGGTTCTTTCAGGGTGCAGGACAACAGTGTTGTCAGAGTGAAGTTCAAAGACAGCCAGAAATATATTTTTTCTTCGAATCCTTTTACATTTCAGTTGTTTTTGGAATGTGGTAAGAGATACACTTTAAAATTGTTTATCAAATACTTTTTCCTCTGAATTTTTTATAGCAATATAAAGTGTTTGATTGTATATTATGGGGTTAAAAAATAACTTCTCCTTTGGCATTGCTGGCCTTCGTCAATTTCCACTGGTGTGTTTTCCTTCAGTTGCTAAGAAATTTGATCTTCCTACAATGGATGTTAAAGTCTTTGATGACTCGAAGACAGAAGTTGATGAGGAAGCATTTGGATATCTGTTGACACGACCAGATCTTGGTGCCCTAGAAATTGTCGTTCCAGGCACAGCAAACATTGATGGTAAAGTGTGTATTCTGTTCTGTTTATTCACAGCAATATTCACTGATTTGCCTAGTCTAATATGGCTATTGGACTAATTCTTGATAGCTGTGTAGCATGATACCACAGTAGCATGAACAGTTAATCAGACAATTGATATTGTTTATATTTAAGATTCTTTAAGCCCAAGCTCATTAGGAGATACTGATGGTTTGTCAGAGTCCGATGACACAGCAATGTTGATTAGAAGCCCTCCTGAAAAGAATCCAGCTGACGAACGTCATCTTGCCCATGTAAGGGTCACCAATCTTGCCTCTGAATTACATCTATATAGAATGACTTTAAAAAATAAAATCATTTGGAACTATATATTTGTTAATTTATAATCCCTGCACAATATTGCATCATTTTTCCTCCAGATGATCGAAGACATCCTAAAGAGCAGCCCTGGAGGAGAAAAGGTCTTAAATGAATATGCCCGCACCAAAGGTCTATCAGATGCCCGAAGACGTGACATGCTGAAAATCTTAGTAGCATATCTGACAAATGAACATGCGTAAGTTGTTTATACATTATTCTGTAAATTGATGTTCATGATGTCATGGGTTAAATGTATAATTATAATTTCTTCCTTTGTTTTGTGTGTGTAGAACAAGCCTTTCTCAACGTTTAAAGAAGGAATATGCAAAGGGAATCATTTCCCTTTTCCCATGTTTGGCTGACCCCAGAAGCAAGCTTGGATATATATGTAAGTCGCGATTGCCTCTTAATATTTTTGTTTTACAGGAAGAGGAGACATTCTGTATATTGCAGACTAAAGACTATCTTTATTATAATTGATGTGGCATTTATAGCCTAAGGCCCAGATCACACTGAACACGTTTTTGCAGTGAGAGATGCCTTTTTTTAATTGTTTTCGGTTGGTAGTGAGTTGGCGGAAAAGCGCTCAACGTCATTCATGTTTTTTCCCCATTGTCCAATCGAATAAATGCAGAGACAGGCCTTTTGTTGTGGTAACCAATGTTTACCGTTGTTTGGATACTGCTTCGGTGGTTGCATAGCGTTTTTTTTTTTTGTTGCTATGCACTGCTGTTTCTTTTTCCAAAATTTGACCGAAGAAAAGGCAGTGCTGTACGCCTTGCGTTTTCAGAACTAAAAAACAAGTTTGGTGCGATCGGGGCTTTAATTGGGTAATGTATAACTGCTAGGTATATTGTTCCGGTAATAGGAGCATTACTAAAATGCAGAAGATGAAAGTGGATATTTGGCATGGAGGATTGAAACACTGCAAAAAGAAGCATTAGAAGGACGAATTATGCGCGCCCGGCAACCACAAACAGGTGCAAGATTTAATGTTAATTCAATACTTTTATTAGTTTGACTAATATTTATTAGATTTAATATTTATTTTCAAATGAATATACAACTTGCTTATTTTCTCTTCTCAACATTTGTGACTTGTCTTTGAAGTATTCTTTTGTTCCAAATTGGTCTGTCCTTAGGTCATATAGTGAATGAGGTCTCGTGTTACACAGCATCTCTACAGGAAAATATTCTCTGTTCTTTTAAAATGCATTTTTTGTATAGTTGGGCAAAGCTAAATATCACTCTGGGATATATATGCATGTTTTAAATCTAGTTTCATTTATCTAGTTTTGGCATCAATGCATTGTGCTTTGAAAAAAAACAATAGGAATTACGAATGTGGTTCTCATATTGGTCTAAACAGTTCAACCGATATGCTATAATTTTTTCCTTCTTTTTGGTGATGCGACCTCTACAAAGTTGTTGGAGAAGTGGTCTACCAACCTAAACCCAAAGGTTATTGCACAGAGCCGTGGCCTCACACAGACTTGCGAGCTCCAAGAACTCATCCAAAATGCTGAAGCCAC
>JAOTRS010000032.1:1800396-1811466 GCA_028565755.1 Dinotopterus cunningtoni
TGTTCCCATAGCGTTTTCATGCAGCATCTCGTTCCCGCTTTTTCAGGGAACAGGGTTACAGCAAAGTAACCCGAGACGGTCTCCAACCTTTTTTGCCCCACAGAGCAGGTAAATCACATGTTGCAAAGTGCAGATGGAAGCAAATAGGAGATGACCTGATAAGTTTTTAAAATAAAAGACTTTGCGGACACCGATAGTTAATAAAATGGAAATAAAATTAAATATATATTTTTCATTCATTTTGTGCGACCCGGTACCGGTCCGTGGGATGGTGGTCGGGGACCACTGCTGTACAGGGTCATACAGGGCCTTGAGCCTCTCCCAGGGGACTTGGTGCACCAATCCATTACAGAGCATAATCGCACAAGCACCCACACACTGCAATTTGGAAACTCCAATTAGCCTAATCTGCATGTTTTTTCAAACCAGACTACCTGAGGAAACCTACCAAAAACGGGGAGAACTTGCAAAATCCAAGACCCCGGAAGTGCAAGGCCACAGTGCTAACTCAAGATAATTTACTTTATTTAATTTTATATTATGTAGCTAGCAAGCAAACTAACCTTGAATCAATGACGGGCATTATTAACAATTGATGAAATATTTGTTACAAGAAAAGTAACAGCAGTATCTCCATCCAATCCATTCCGGAGGCGAATTCTTAAGGTGAAATTTCATATTGCGAAACACAATTTTCCATAGGAAATACTGTAAATGCAGAGAATGCATTCCATCTACCCAAAAATATTACCAATATTAGCAATTTACAACACTATAATCATATTTTTGCGCATATAAAAAAATTAAACATTTAGAAAAGACATGTAAATGAAGTAAAATATGACATACTGTACATACGACATGAAACCTCACTTAACCTTAATTCATGATTCCTCTTTTTTTTAGCGATAATTCTTTTTCATTTCTTAATTTCCACTGAAAATAGCTTTCTTTTCTTCCTGCTGCCATCCTTGCTAACTTTCTTGGGACACATGGTGCTATGTTTTTACTAAATCTTACACAATATGCAAAAAAAAAAAAAATCAATAACATTTGTAAACTTACTTCTCTTGGCTTTCCACTGACGCTAACAAGTTTTGAACAACTCCCGGATGTACGAGCAACTTAAACATCATTCGGGTCGTTCATTTGTATGTCGAAAAAGCTTTTTATGCTGCTTCAACTTTCTTGCAAAATTTAAATTCTTAAAGGGAGGGCGTATGCCGAGGTTCCACTGTACTCTTCTTTGACATGATAGGCCCTTACTTGTGATTCAAACGCATGCAAAAGACAAAATATTTAGTGCACTACAGGAAAGTCTGTAGTTTTAAAAATGAGATATAGTTGAAAATATTAAACTATCACTATGAGAAATCAACCATGCATAAAGAGCTTGCAGTTGTTGAAGTGTATAGTAAGAGCTCAAGAGACCAAGAGTGCAGATTTTCTGTGACAGAATCTAAAATATGTCTCCTTTTGTGACTCATGAACTGAACATGTGTGCGATACCAGGCACACACCATATGGGTCCTGACACAGCTGGCAAAACTGCAAAAAGGATCAGCTCTGCGGTCCTGTGACTTGCTTCCTCATATACACAAATGAAGAATCCTGACTGTTTCCAAGCGGCAGAGCAGGGGGTCCTGGATTGACTCCTGTTTTGATGGTTAATAGAGTGTGACATGGAGCTGGAAGGTTTTTTGGATAGGAGGCAAAGAATAATAACCCACATGTGTATGTGTATGCATACAGAAAAACACACATAAAAATAGACCCAAGACGAAAAATACTACTAAAGTATAATCACATGAAAAACTGAATCTTCAAAGATAAATAGACAGATTAATGTATGTTTATTCTTCCTGAGGGAAGTTTAAAACCAGTTTGTCTCATATGGCCCGAAACCACGGTGATCCACTTTAAAATAATCTGCTAATGCGCTACTTGCTCAATGTAAAACAAACACTTGCACCAATAGATATTAATTAGAAAAGCCAAACTGAATATTTTTACTGGGATTAGTTTATATTTTTACTGCTGAAATAACATAATATGAACATATAATAATATAATAATATAAACATACAAATAGGTAAAGTTTTACCTATTTCTACAAACTCTTTTTCCATAACTTATACTAGTTTATTAGTAAAAGCCTGTCTATAACAGTTAAGCCAGATACTCCCAACTTATTCATCTCTTTCCCTCATTAGCTCACTTAGTGTCTCAGGGATGTACATGGCCAAAATCCAGGAAAAATATTATGGGGCTCCAGACAAAAAGAAACCTTTAGGAGCCTTAAAAGCATTATCTCTTAATGATGATGGAATACTGAATGAGTCCAGCTGAGATGACACGGCTCGATGTATCAATGGCATCTGATGTAGAGGAAGAAGGGTTTGGATGGTCAGGAAGGAGGAAAAAGGCAAAGATTTTATGTTTGCTGATTTAGTTAGTAAGTTATTGATATTACTTGTGTAAAGGCTGGCAAGAGTAGCTCAATGATTAAGGTGTTAGATTACTGATAGGAAGGTCCCTGGTTTAGAATCCAGCACTACCAAGTTGCCGCTGTTGGGCCCTTGAGCAAGGCCCTTAACCTTCAACTGCTTAGATGTATATTGAGATAAATTTAAGTCGCTCCGCATAAGGGCGTCTGCCAAATGTCGTAAATATTCGGTTAGCTAGCCAGCTAAACTATGTCATGCCCATTAGCACAGTACTGAGTAATGTTCAAAAGCTACCAAGAAAAAAAAAATTCTTAAGACCGATCAGAAAACTACCAAATTAAGTGTTCAATTAGTCTTTTCTGTTGTTTTCCAATTAAAACAGCTTGTTGGCACATTCAAGCGCATTCACTGTGCTCAGCACAAGCGTACAGGATAGTACAGTATGAGTGTGGTTCAATAACCGCACAAACGGAACCGTCTTACTGTAGGTTCACAAGCGATCTCGCTATTGAACGCAGCCCTCCTGTACTATCACTCGTGCTCCTGTACTCACATCCTGGCCAGGCAGACACAGCAGAGAAGAATGTCTTTAACAGGACCACTGGTGACTGTCTGGATAGAACTACTTGCGAAATAAAAACATTAGGTGCACTGGTGACCATTTCTCTTGAGGTGTTGTGGTATCATGAACATCAGACTTCAGAGATAGATGCCATTGTTGAAGGAATATTACATATAAACCTCGTGTGAAAGAATTCAGAAGGTTTTGCAAAATATACACTTCATGTATGTCTTCTGTAATATAGCTTTTCTGTATACTTTACAGATGTAGTAGACAGAGATTAGGTTTAGCAACACTGAGTTGTCTTTTGGCTGCTTCTTTCGAGGAGTCACCAAAGCTGACCGTCCGATCCGCACACAGGTTGGCACAGGTTTTATGCTGGATGCCCTTCATGACGCAACCCTCTTACTTTATACGGGACACTGCATCTATTTTAGCAACACAGAATAATCCTTTAATTTCCTTAAATCATGCACTGCTCGAATCCTGCTCCCAGAGCTGAAATATTTATTTTCACAGCGCCCACCTTGTCATTTTGAACGTCAGCTCTTTCACTGTGCATCGCGTACACACCCACGCCATTTCCTCTGGTTGTCTTTCACACTTCCGAATCATGGGAACAGCAAATGGATTAAGTATACATGAATGAAGTGAAGCGTTGACAGCAGGAAGATGTTAAATCAGGACAACAAGGTTCATCATCTGGCGCATGAGCTACATGTGAGGGCAACGAAACATATAAACAGCCCACGGCAGTTGGGATAATGCATTAGGAAAGAACTAGGTATGTGCTAGTATTGTAAGGATGGTCATTTGTACACACACACACACACACACACACACACACACACACACACACACACACATATGCACTGATCTCTATAATATATTTAGACAGCACTCTGGGTCAGGCAGTGCAAAGTCGTCCCTGAATCCATTAAGGCTGTTATATTAGAAACTACAGAGGGTGGGGAGATGAGCTCATCGTATACTCAAGCTAACTGGATTTACTGTATGACACAGAATGCATCACACAAATGCGAATCTGAAAAAGCAGCAGGTCACATTTTTATTTTCGCCAAGCATGTTCATGACAAATCAATTAAAATCATTTAGTAATTTCAATAGCTGTCCACATACTTTTGGCTATGTGGTCAAATGTATTTAGACACCTTAGTTATAACAAAACGTAAGGGCATTATCACATCCCAGAATCCTGCTCCTAGGATTCGGCGTCGCCTTTTATAGCTGTTATAATAATCTCCACTCTTTTAGGAAAAATTCCCACTAGATTTTGGTCATGTGGTTTTGTGATCATTCAGTTACAAGAGCATTAGACACTGATTTTTTTGTTGAGAAGGTCTGGGGTGCAGTTGGTGTTCCTGTTCATCTTTGAGGCATTCAGTGGACATAAGGTCAGAGCACTGTGCAGGACATTCAAATGCTTCCACTCGAACCTTAACACGTCTTGTCTTTATGGACAATGCGGCATTGTCATAGCAACACATTCTAGACAGATTTACCTAGAATTATCCTATCGATCCCTCAGTCTTCCTTTTAACGGTCCCTGAAGTCGAACATTAGAAACCATTATGATTTGATCGACTACTTTCCTTAACTCTACGTGAAAGTGGATGAAGCAGACGTTTGAGGAGGCTGACAAGAATGGAGATGGGCTCCTAAACATCGATGAAATCTACCAGCTGCTCCACAAGATGAACGTCAACCTGCCTCGTCGCAAAGTGAAGCAGATGTTCCAGGTAAATCAATGGAAACGTATTTCAAAAGAAAAGAAAGAATTACTATCACCATCAATAACTTTTGTTGATATTTTACAAACAACTACATGTTTGGTGTTTTAAATTTTTGGTTTGGTAAAAAAAAAAACTAATAAAATAAATATTAGTTTTAATAAACTAATAAAATAACTAATAAATAACTAATAAAATAAAATAATTTTGACAATAGTGAAAGTTCTTTATTGCAAAATGACTGGTCAGAAGATGTTGATTGATTTTCTATGATAGAAGATTTATGTTATTATTATATTGTTGTATTAATGCATTATTTAATAGTTTTTTTCTAGTAATACAATGCAATATATACATCTTATACTGTATACAGTGCATATACATCTTGAGCCAGCCCATATTTTTTTCATATTTTGCTTTCAAACCTCCAGACTTTATTGTATATTTAATGTAGTCTTGAGGAATAGGTCTCCATGCTTCCTGAAGGGCTTTTCTCTCTCTTGTTTTTAGTCCAGTCCCTGTGCCTGAGCAGTTTTAGAGCAATGTTTTTTTTTGTTTCTTAAGCCACACAGTGACCCATAAATCATTCAAGCATTAAAAACTTAAGGCATGAACCAGTGAGAAACAGGTGCAGATGATGACAGATGATCAGGTTGGTGATTGACTGGTTTTGAGGACTGCTGATGGTGAATGCTGCGTGGTTGGAACTGACGAGAGGGGAAATAAGATTGCTGCTGAGGTTGTTCCATAAACAACCAGTTTTTAAATTATATCTTTAGGGACTTTGCAGCCTGTCACAGTTAAAAAAAAATTTTTCCAATTACTTTCATATAATTTACATCGTTAAATTGTATTTCATTTAATATTTAAAAATGAGGGTTGGCTCAAGACATTTGCACAGTACTGTATGTCAATACCAGACATGTATAATTGCCGAATCGAAATAATACATTTATTTTTAATTTTTTTTTTTTGGGAGACAAAAAAGGAAGGACTCTCCAGTGTCAGCACTTTAACAGCCAGAGGTTAACCTAGTTTATGCTTTGCATTTTTTTTGCAGTATTTCTTTTGTAACGGCAGCTGGAGAAAAAAAGAAAGAAAAAAAATGTCCAGAGAGGGAATGACTTTATGATTTTAGCTGCTTTCACACACAGAAACTTGTCTGTTTTCTCAGGTTATTTCAAGGCTCCTGTAATTCCAGGTGTCCTTAAACAACTGCCATCACAATTATAACAATATGACTCAGATTATTATTCAAGTTTTTATTCGAGCTAGTGTAGTAAATCACAACTCACTGGGAACATTATTATTATGCAGCATAACGCCTCTCGTTTAGCAGTATTTTGTATCTTTGGGTTCCTTTGAGGAGGAAAGAGAAAAGGATAGAATAAGAGAATGGACAAAGGGTGGAAATACACAGGATGGGTAAAGTGGTGAATTAAAAGGGGGCTGGTACGAGGCAGAGAAGATGAAAAGGGATATAAGGGATCAAAAGACAGAGTGGGGATTTAACTGGATTTCAAATGCAGACCTTTTGTCCTCTTAGTGGGACAGTGTTCTGCTGTGAGTCTGGCCTGATTGGTGGTCTGTCATAAAACCATGCAGGTAGACAGGGTCTTATCTGTTTTCTGCTAAATCTAATCCCAGTTAGCAGGCAGTGCTTGGGTTTGGATGGGCTGGGTTGCACATAAATGCTTGGACTCTGACCCTGCCTAGAAGAATTCAATTATTAGAGATGAACGTCATTTATTTATTTATTCAGGTTACATTTGACAAAGGAAACTAGATTTTTACATTGTTTACTGGTCGATACGGTAGCAACTGGTACCCGATACCACACCCTAATGCTGTCTCCACGATGAAATGATGGTTATTTCCTGAATTGATGACTGATCACATGTCAAAATGTGCACAGTTGCCTATATACCATGGGTGGATAGATCAACTTATCCACTGGCTCATCTTTCCCTACTCTCTCCTACAGGAAAATCCCAGTACATGGTCGAGATAAATTTGTGTGGTATACTTACAATGAATCAAATGAAATGAATCAAACAAATACACTGTAATTAAACATTATTGCAAACATCTGTTTTACATCCTGGTTCATGTCTGATGTTACAGGAGGCGGATACAGATGACCAGCAGGGGACGCTAACATTTGAGGAATTCAGCGTGTTCTATAAAATGATGTCTTTAAGACGAGACCTCTTTCTGCTCCTCATGTGCTTCAGTGAGAAAAAAGATCACCTGACAGCCGAGGAGCTTGGTAACTTCCTGCGGGTGGAGCAAAAGGTGAGAGGTTAACCATATAAAATATAGTAGTTGTGATATGTTAGATATGTTGGTTAGTCCATTAAACAGAATGATTTGTGTACTATATGTTATTAGAAAAGACGTTCAGGTCCACATTTGTTTCGATTTGGGATTATATATAGCTTTGTCATGTACAATGAAAATAACATTGGGCCTATTACAGAGCTCTGTGGTACACCAGGGATATTATGTTCTAATGAAACATGTCTGATGAATAGAATAACTAATTTTCTAATTAAAAAAAAATTGTGCTACAAACCATTATTTGGGCCAGTCGCTGAGGGCCCAACCCAATATTCAAATCATGTCCTTTTCACAAATTTTCTAAGATTATTTTTACCACATCAGACCTAGAAGTATTAACATTTATTTACCATCCCCATCAACTTTCAATTTATTTGCTATTCTTAGAAATGTCCTTTCAGCTCCCTGTCCTAACCTGAATTCACTGACATTTATTTCTCCAAATACTATTTTTTTCCAATATTAAATTTTCAATTGGTCTAAAGGTTTGAAAACCTCAGAGGTGCAGATGTATTTTACTTTATTTTGAGGGTAAATGGTAATTTAGTGGGTTAACTGCTCATCCATCTATCCATCTATCAATCTACGTATTAATGATATTTGGTGGCTTTTCAGGTGGTTTAGTGGATGAGCAATACTATTATTCATCTGTTTATTTAATTTATTTTCCATACCTAGCTATCCATTAACTCCATTAATAAGCCATCCATCCGTTCATCCATACTGTATATCAGCTCACTAAGAATTTTGCATGGCATTTCCAGGCAATTCAGTTGATTACCCATACTTCGTTCATCTGTCTAGCTGTGCACCATCAATCCAGATAGTGTATTTTAATATCAATCTGCCCATTCATTTGATAATTCACTCATCCATTCATCCATTTATTCGACATCCATCCATGCATCAAGAATATTTAATTTTGGGTGATTCATTTGATTACCCTGGTTTTATACCTAGCTATCTATTAATTAATAATTTTTTTTAATCATCCTTCCATCCATCCATCCATCCATCCATCCATCCAAACATACATGAAGAATATTTAATGGCTTTTTCAGATGATTCAGTTGGTTACACAAACCTGTTGTCATTTTCTATCCATGCACCATTCATCTATTTAATTTATTAAATTTATTTGCCCCATTAATTCAATAATCCATCCATCATTATGATTCCATTTATCCATACATTCATCTGTCATCCAGAATGTTTATTTTCTTTATTGAGGTAGCTCATACTTTGATTCATCAGTGCATCCATCTATCCATTCCTTTACCACTTTTTTCCATGCATTAATCTGGGCCTCTTTCATCTTTGTATGTCTGGATTATACTTATTGTTTTTGTCTCCTTCCAATTTTTCTAAAGACAAGACTGTCCCTTAAGTTCCATCAGAGGTTTTCGAAGTCTCCCCAAACCATCCCCCTTATAAAAAAAAGAAGTTTTTTTGAGAGGTCACCCGGCTGCAGACACACACACACACACACACACACACACACACACACACACACACACACACACACACACACACACACAGAGCCCAATGTTGTGTAGAACTAAAACCTCTCCTCTGTCTTTGTTCCTGTTCCCTTTATCTACTGTGGGAAGAAACAGAACAGAAGGAGAACTCTTTCTCTCTCTCTCTCTCTCTCTCTCTCTCTCTCTCTCTGACTATCTTTGTGTTTGTGTGGAAGTGAGGGAGAGAGGGAGAAAGAGAGAGAGAATGTTGCACTGTGTGAAAGTGAAATAGGAGAAATGGAAAGAAAATTATCTGAAATAAGCGAATGTCACAGTTTACAGTCTGTTGTGATCTGACAGAAAGAGAGCGAGAGAGTGAGAACTTTATGACATTGTACATCTGAAAGTGTTGACTTTTGACTGTCTCTGTACCCAAACCCCCAACCCCCCTCCTCCAGATGTCTAATGTGACAACTGAGTTCTGCCTGGACATCATTGATAAGTTTGAAGTGTCTGACGAAAACAAGCAGAATGGCATCCTGGGTATCGAAGGTTGGTTCTATTAGTATTTCAGTAACTACATTTATCTGTGTGAGTATTTTTTTTTGTGGAAGTTTTTATATGATGATCTAGGTTAATGGATAGTCAGGTGTGGACAAGGTTGGCTACGTCATACTGATGTCCTCCTCCTTAAATTATTTAAATAAGTATTCGCTGTTACAGGAATGACAGAATGATGTGATGCTTTTCTATTTCTTTTCCATTATTTTTTCTATTCCATTATTTTGTTCTATTCCTTTTATATCACAGCAATTAACCAACTGTGACGCACTTTTAATTTGTTTTTAATTTGACACATGACACATCCACATGTTTTTGTACATTTATAGTTGCTAGACAATAATTACAATGGAATAAACATAAAACAAGTTAGTTCATCTATCACATAAGTTATAGTAGCTTTTTTTCCCCATCGTTTTATTTATTTATTTATTTTATGTGTTGAAATAAATAAGACCAAAAAGCCCTGTCCTAAAAATATTACCTTTCCTTTATGTCTGAATGTTATAAACTGCTGATACTGGAAACGTCTCCTATAAATGTTAAATAAACCTCATATAAAACTTTACCATATTGTTTACTGTAGATTTTTCTCTGATTAATGTTTTTATCCAATAATTATCAGCCATAGATTTTATCTTTTAAACAAGTACCCAAGTAAGTTGTTGTGATGGGAGTCGGTAACCGTTTCATAATGGATGCTCTGAGTAAACCAATTGATGATGGATTAACAATCTGTTTAATTGCATAGTACATTCTTCTTGCATGGGATTACTCTCATTAACATCTATTGTTTAATATATTAATGTTGCAAACACAAAATAGCTGACATATTGTATATTGTAGTATTTTGTCATCAATTAGCAAATACAGCAGGATTTTTTTAAAAATTACATTTTTTTCATGGTGGATAGCTTGACATGCACAGGAAATCAACTGATCATCGTCTATAATTAATGATCCAATCAATAATAGAAACTTATTTGATAATAATAATAATAATAATAATAATAATAATGAGAAGAAGAAGAAAAAGAAGGAAAAATTGCTTTTAGAATATGGCCATTACATAAACTAATTTGAGAAATGATTATTATTTGGCGGCAGGGTGGTGTAGTGGTTAGCACTATGGGCTTCGCACCTCCAGGGTCCGGGTTCGATTCTTGTCTCAGGTCTGTGTGCATGAAGGTTGCATGTTCTCCCCATGCTTGGTGGGTTTCTCCAGGTATTCTGGTTACCTCCCACAGTCCAAAGACATGCAGATTAGGCTAATTGCCGTTCCCTAATTGTCCGTCGTGCGTGTGTGTGTGTGTGTGTGTGTGATTGTGGATATGTGTGTGCTTTGCCATGGATTGGCATCCTGTCCAGGGTGTCCTCTGTCTTGTGTCCTAAATGTTCTGGGATAGGCTCCAGGCCTCCCATGACCCTGTACACATGCTAAGTGGTATAGAAGATTAATGAACGAATGAAATAATAATAATTATTAAATTTATTCATTCATTTTTGTTTATTTTGTCACTACAAATTAAAACAATAAAATGAGCAATTTCTCAGTGTGTATGGGGGTGGCTCAAAAATTAAAAGTAGTATCCAATGACATTTTAACAAGCCATAGTCTAATCCTAAAATCAGACTGTTTCTGTCTGGGGCTGTTCTGTTGGTTCATATACAGTGTATAGATGGATAAAGTGCTGTTTTTAGTCATTTTCTCCTTATGGTGGTGGTGGTGGTGGAGCTTTGACCCGATACAGTGTCTGAACATAGAGAGAACGAGAAAGATATAAAGAGGGGAGTGGAAGGAAGAGCATACACACTGTGAACGTAATAAAGCTGCTGGAACTGATGGTGTGTAGCTGCAGTGTGTTAGTCAATCATCCTTACTCTTTTTTTTACACACACACACACACACACAACACTCATTGCTCACTATCCACTCAATTCATACAACC
>JAOTRS010000032.1:1828123-1839094 GCA_028565755.1 Dinotopterus cunningtoni
TTGTTTCTTCACCTGCATCTCCTATTTACCTGCTCATAAAAAAGGAGAAAGACAAGAAATTCAGATTTTATGTTACCAAGTATAACATACTTGATATACTGGTTAACATAAAGTATATTATATGTAATTCTAAAATATTATTTTTTATATTATTTTATTTATATAATATAACTATTTCAATTATGTACACTGTAATTATATACTATAATTATAATAGTATTATTATACAGTATTATATGTTATATGTTCAAGTATATCAATGTTAACTCTATTATAAATTCTTTTCCATGTTCGAAAAACTTTTTCTGACATTTCTAAAGCGTTTACAATGTAGATAATTTGGATTATCTAATAAGGATAAATTGACGTCATCTCAGAGAAATTTTCACCTTATCAACAATCACATACATTTCTTAATGCTTTAAATATAGTGTCCACCATACTGTATGAGTCCTTCTGGTTCTATAAAAACCTTGATGTAATTCAATGAACTCATTAATATGAATTTGTGCTTTGCTATGCGGTCACTGGTCAATTCTACTGTGACCAAACAAAACTCAGAACTTAAATACAAAACAAAATAAAGATGGTTTAGTGCACACATGCTTTTACTTAAGTAATATTGTACCTGGGATATCTCTACTTTTACACAAGGACAGGAATTGTGTACTTTGCCCACCACTGCACATATTGCATCAGAACTGAAGAGCTCACATGCCCCATGCTGGCAGTATCTGAGGATGGCGTTAAGTGGTACAGGCAATGGACCACATGAGCTCAAGGCTATTAGTGTATTACGAGAATGTGTTTTTCTCTATGTGATTCTGGCCATGCTTAATGACACACATTAACAAAATGATGTAAGTCATTTGTAAAGAAAACTGCAAGCTGTTTGTGGTTGGGAAACTGGACGTTGTACAATTGGCAGCCTTATGAGTCCATTCTGTAAAATTTCTACATTCAGCTGTTAATGAATCGCAGGCTGGATTAGTAGCATGGGTTAAATTAAGGTTTATAATGACTCCATCCAAAAATGTGGACAGAGTAGCGCTCAGCAGATATGTTGTTTTGTGATACAGAAATTTATTGTGGACTTGCACTTGCATGTTAGTAACTACAGTATTTGAAACTGAGAATCATTTAGGAAAGTTACAGTATGGATGTTAATGTTTATGGGTTAATCTTGTACAGTGTACAGTAACTTACATGATACTGAATGGAGTGCAACTACGTGAACTTAACTTACTTGTTAAAATCACACAGTAACTAGATTTTTGCTTTAAATGACAAGAACACCCTATTAAATTATTTCAAAATCTATTCACTTGAAATCAGCTTTTTTTATGAAGACATATTTCAAGTTTCTTCAGTTTTTATGCAAGTTATTAACCTAGCTCTGAAATTACTTTAGTTAACGTTACAATATATCAGTTATCAGCTGTATCTCTAACACTACCACCAGATAAACTGAATAGCATTGATTATCAGTTATATACCAGTAAACTGGTAAGAGGGTCATGAACACCCAAGGCTCTACAACCATTGGGACCAACGGCCAACCCATCTGGTCCGATCTCACAGAATAGCAAATGTAACACAAACTGCCAAAAAGATCAAAAAGATATCTAAACACCCAGTGAACCACAACTTGCCTTGTATGAGACATTGTAGGCAAAGAGTTCAAGGTTGTAAATTCCAAAGATGTCAATCTGATCGCACACCCATGGGATGCACCAGACGAGCAAGCAAGATCTGTGAGGCCCTACGCCAAAACCTACAGAGCATAAAGGATCTAAGGCCAATGTCCCGGTGCTGGACATGGATCTTTTATGTTCTGTAGGTTGTGGGATGGGCCCTCCACAGATCTGACTTGCTTGTCTGGTGCATGGGTGCGCAATGAGATTGACAAGCTGGCCAGATCTGCCGAGGAACTTTAGGAGGAACCTACAGTAAAACCTAGATGGCTTTCATGTTAGTGATTGTAAAGTTATAGCTGATTGGTATATCAAAAAAGGAAAACATAGCAACATTAATTCTGGCAACGTGACAGGGATAGGAATAAACATTTAGGTTAAAAAAATGCTGGTAGGGATTTATCACTTTAAATTTTTAATAACATGTTTTTTGAGATTGTATAAGAAATTACTTACATTATTGCTCAAGAATAGGATGATATTTTGGCTCTGCTGGCAATCACATAGGAACGTTGCTAAAAGCTTCACTTCCACCTTATTATGTGTCTGTCCTACTCAGGTTCTCTTCTACTACAAATTTCCACCAAATCTCTCTCTCTCTCTCTCTCTCTCACACACACACACACACACACACATTCTTTTTCTCTCTCACTCAGAAGCCCTCACCTTGCTTTGCCTCCTAGTGCTTTAAAGGCAGTGTGTGCCTCCATATGCATTCTCATCTCCTTCTTTGTTTGTGTGTGTGTTTGCTAAGGGGTGGACGGAGGAGAAAAACAATAAAGCTGAGCCGAGACCTATCTGATTTGGTCGTCTTCACCAATTCTGTGGTGTCTCAGGAGTGTCTGGACGAGGGTGAGAGCACACACTCACATGTGCAATGCTGTTTATGTATAGATTTTTTGTTTTAAGGTAAAAACTATTTGGGTTAACACTGTCACATATGTCCTGGTTAACAGTATATGTTAATTAAAATCCTGTTGTTCGTTTTCTAATCTTTTTTTATGTCATCTTTTCAAGGCCCGGTTGTTAATGTGCTGTCATTCAGTGAGACACGAGCACAGCACCTGGTGCATCATCAGGCTGAACGCTTTCTGAGCTTTAACCAGCGGCAGCTCTCACGGATTTACCCGTCCGCCTACCGCATCGACTCCAGCAACTTTAACCCCCAGACATATTGGAACATGGGCTGCCAGCTGGGTAATGGCCAGTGTTCATACTTACACATCACTGTTCTTGTGTAGAAGCTTTTGGAGCAGGTACTGAAGTTCAGTGTCACATGATTTAGGCTTGTTTTAATGCAAATGCTTAAACCATGATGTATAATGCAATTTAATATTGAACAAAACGATACACAGACAGAAAGCGTAAGGCTATGTAAAATATTAATATATGACATTTTATTTAATTATATATAACTATAAAGTTTTTAACTGATTAAATAAATATTAGATATTTACATAAACATTTTAGTTAAGAAATAAAGGCTAATTAGTAAAAGTCGGTACTCTGGTTTCCTCCGGCAGTCCAAAGGCATGCAGATTAGACTGATTTCCAAATTGCCCATAATGTATGAATGAGTCCATGTGAATGAGTCCATATGTGTCTGCGCAATGGATTGACACCCCAACCAGGGTGTACCGCACCTTGTGCACTAAGTCTCCTGAGCTCCAGGTCCTCGCAACCCTGTATACAGGATAAAGTGGTATAGATGAGTAAGTGAAAGAGTGAGTGAGTGAGTGAAAAATGTAAGATTTGATGTTATTAGATTTTATCTTATTTTTATTATTTCCATTTTATCATACATATATGTTTAATATTTTTTTACTACTTTAAATACTATCTGCCTATGAGTCAGCTTGGCATGGTGGAATAGTGTGCCCTGTGACTAATTGGCACTCTGTTCAGGGTGTACCCGCCTTGTGCCCAGAGTCCCCTGGGATAGGCTCCAGGCCTCTTGTGACCGTAAATAGGATAAGTGTTGTAGAGAATGAATGAGTGAGTCGTTAATCTATAGCCTTAATGAGTTTACTCTCCAAGTGTGCCTGCCTTTAATAAAATGCCCATTAAGGGATCAATAAGGATCAGAGAGCAAACAATTAATATATCCCTCTCAGAATTAATTGCTATATCAGAATCAGTATAATTTTATTTGATTTGTGGTGAAAATAATGATTAATCTGAAACATTAATCATTATAACATTATAACATAACATAAACCAATAAGTAAATAAACTCTAGGAGTTCAAAAAATCAGTATATGAGGGCTTATATACACTCACCGGTCAATTCATTAGAAACATCTGATTGTCAAAACAAACAAAAAAGCAACTCAATTCATTTAGGCATTTAGACATGGTCAAGATGATCTCCTGAAGTTTAAAATGTGATTTCAGTGATGTTCAATGTGGCACGGTTGTTGGTACCAGACAGGCGCTCTGGTACCAGAATATTACAGAAATACTGTTAAAAAGGATACAAATAACATCTCCTTACAACCGAGGTATGCTGAAAAGCACCTCTGAACACACAACACATTGAACCTTGAAGCAAATGGGCTACAGCAGATGAAGACCCCTCAGATGCGCCTCTTTTTTGACCCAAGAACAGAAAACTGAGTCCACAATTTGCATGGGCTCACCAAAATTTGATGATAAATGGCCCGTTCTGATAAGCCTCAACTTCTAATGCGACTTTTAGATGGTGGTGTCAGAATTTGGCATAAACAACATGAAAGCCTGGATTCATATTGCCTTGTACTGTATCAGTGGTTCAGGCTGCTGGTGGTCAAATGGTATGGGGGAGATTTTCTTGGCAAACTTTAGGCCCCTTCAGACCAATTAAGCATGGTTTAATTCCCTTTTATGATCACAATATAATGCACCATGTCACAAAGTTAAAATCATTTTAAACTGGTTTGTTGAACATGATAGTGATTTCACTGTAGTCACATGGCCTCCACAGTCATCAATTCAATAGAGCATCATTGGGAATGTGGTGGAATGGGAGATTCACATCATGCAAATGCAGCCAACAAATCTGCATCAACTTTGTGATGACAGCATGTCAGTATGGACCAAAATCAAAGGAATTTTCTAAAGAATTTTCAGCACCTTGTTGAATCAATGCCTCAAAGAATCAGGTCCAACCCAGTAATAGTGTATAATGTGACTGTGTAGTAAGTGACTGTTGAGTGCATATGCAGGCTACTATATATTTTTACAGTAAGGCTTCCTAGTAATGTTAATATAGTAATAGTATCACTGTTGGGACATTGGCCAGGCTTTAAGACATATCTCACAGGTTTAAAATCTCAGCTGTGTTCTCTGAAATATGTGCCCTATGGTTTATGAAGACACATAATTGTTCTCCAAACTGCACATTGTGCTTAGTCACTCTGCTGTAAAGGGTTTTTGTTTTAGCACAGATGCACTTGATTAGCCCTGGCTATCTCTGTACATAAAGGACATCCTACTTACATCTGTCTCTATTTATAATAGCATATGCAGTTTGCACTACATGTACACAGCTCAGCTGCTTTTGAAATACACACCTCCCTGATTGTGGCCGTAAACATAAATGAATTGAATCATTCATGGGCTCAAAAGAGAAGACTGTAAATTAAAACTGAAGACATCTAGACAGATGAGTGTGACTAAAAGAAATTGGAGCTTAGTTCTATGTCTTCTTTTTTTTTGGGATTATATAAATTCGAACCTATCAAAACAGGAAATGAAAGCTTGCAGCATGTTGCTCTTGAAGGTGACTTAAGGTCATGCGGACAAATAAATAACCTGAGGGTCAATGTGTTTATTTTTTCTCCAAGTGGCCCTGAACTATCAGACAGAAGGACGAATGATGCAGCTAAACAGGGCGAAGTTCATGGTGAACGGAGGAAGTGGCTACGTATTGAAACCCCTACCGATGTGCAAAGGTATGAACACATTTTTTTTTAGAGGTACAGTAAGTATGCTAACTGATCTCCTCCAACTTTGATTCAATGTTAACTATCCTACAAATCTGATAATGTTTCATTGAGGACAGCTAATCACACTCACATTTACTGTACTTTCATATTGGATATCCGATGTTTGCTTTATAAATTTTCTTTTGACGAAGGCATGTGTGAAAATGGTGCCTCGGCCAGAACCACCCTTTCACAATCTGAGTCTTGGAATATGGCTGTGCCATCTGGCAAGGAAAACTTCATAGTTGTGATAACCTGGTCATTCAGTACTTTGAGGTCATTGGCTGCCACATAACGTTGATGAGCTTAGACCTGACCAATTAAATCAACTCCATATCATAACACTGCCTTCAGAGGCTTGTACAGTGGACACTATGCATGATGGGTGCATCACTTACCCGGATCCGCCCATCGCTGGACAGACCACATGACCTTTTTCCATTGCTCCAACGTCTAACCTTTATGCTCTCTAGTAAATGGAAGCTTTTTCCCCCACTAACAAGTGGTTTTCTTATAGACACACCTGTTTGGTCCCAATCCTGTGATCTAAACTTTTTCTCATCAAAAATCTAAAATCTAATATTCTCATTAGACTGTGTGTAGAAACAGTAAACATACTTTCCCTATTAAACATAGCTCTGATTGTTTTTTTAATGATGCAACTTCACATTTTTATGTGATCTTCATGGTCATCCATAATTTTTTACCAACCAAATTTCATATGTGAGGTTGATGCTTCAGCATCATCCTTTCAGGTTTTAATATTGTGTTAGACAGATCTTAACCCAGATTTATTCATTTCAGCAATCTCATTTCAACAAAAAAACTTCTTATTGTTTTCTTCTCTTAAAAGTAATGCCGGCCAATAATTTAACTCATTTCCATGACAATGAGATTTGTCTTTTTCGATGGTTGTTTAAGGAAATAAAAAGCACCTCATTTCTATTACTTTTAAGTGACTTTAACCATGTGCAAAACTAAAGAAGCAAACTTCAGATATCAAACATCTCCTGGCTGATGACATTTGGATCAGTGTATAAATGTGAATTTTGCAGAAGTTGTAAAAGATTGTTTTGTCTTTTAATACATTCCAGGTTCCTTTAATCCACACAGCGATGACCCTCTTCCAGCATATCCTAAAAAACAGCTGGTACTGAAAATTATCAGTGGGCAACAGCTCCCTAAACCACCTGACTCCATGCTGGGCGATCGAGGAGAGGTCAGCTAACAAACATCACATTACCCATAACTTACACTAGCACAAATGGAATGTCTGAAATTAATGTGGTCTCCATTTCTCTGCCCTCTCAGATTATTGACCCATTTGTTGAGGTGGAGATCATCGGTCTTCCAGTGGACTGCAGTAAAGAACAAACCCGGGTTGTTGATGATAATGGTAAATGATTTTTTTTTTCTGACTGCAGTTGCAAATGATGGACTATGTATAGATAATCTGGATTATGTATAGATATACACAGATCAACCCTAACATTAAATGCCCAGTGTTGGGTAGGGTCCCCTTGAGCAGCTTGGGTGTCTTTGGCCCCTTAGGGCATGACTCCACGGGACCTCTGGATGTGTACTGTGGTGTCTGGTACTGTACTAAACCATTGCCAGCAGATCCTTTTGGTGCTATGGACTGCAGGGTGGTGCCTCCATGGATCAGACTTGTGTTTGTCTGGTGAATTACATGGGTGCTCAGTCTGGGGAATTTGAAGGGCAGATCAACAGCCTTGTCTGCTAGGCTCCATACACAGCAAGCTATGATGCACCAGGTGTCTGGATACCTCTTATATGGCCAACCTTTTTAGTAGTTTGTGCTACATTGCCATTTCTGTGGGATTGGACCAGGCGGGCTGGCCATTAGTCCCCAAAAGCATAGATGGACCTTGCATGCATATGATAATGTCTCCAGTTTATTGGTATTTAATTGATAATCAGTGTTATTCAAACTCACCTGCTTATTTTACATAAAATGTTTTTGATCGTATGGATATACATTTCTTTTACTTTTTTTCTTTGGCTATATATATTTATATCTTTCTGTGTGCTTCTAAATGCAGGATTTAACCCGGTGTGGGAGGAAACCTTGTCGTTTACTCTGCACATGCCCGAAATTGCACTGGTACGATTTCTGGTATGGGATCATGATCCTATTGGACGAGACTTTGTGGGTCAGAGGACAGTCGCTTTTACTAGCCTCATGCCGGGTGAGTGAAGGGAACTCAGGCTTCTTCTGCACCAGTGTTACACCAATTATACCAACATGTCAGAGTGCAATTACCTAGACAGAATTTCTGTGAAGATGACAAGTGGATGAGTAGAGATAATCAGACTAGACTTCGAATCCTCGCTTTACTTAAATGAAATGAATCCCACTGGTGGAGACACAACAAGAAAGACTGTATTGATGTGGCTTTCTGTGAAACAGGATGTTGGGTTAAAATCTGGGCTGGCAGATCATAAGTTGTACCTGTAAAACACTTTCTGACTTCTAGGTTGTGAAATGAAGACAATATTATTAGTTAGTGGTATTACGTATTCTTTATTCAAAATCTAATGTAGGGTGCAGCACAGTGTGCACACTTTGGTCCCAAAAGGCACACTTTTTTTTATTTGGATCTCCTTTCACTTTGATTCTGGTGCACATTTAACAACTTCATGCAACATCATAACATTTAATTCTGTCCAAAGTTGCATACATTTTTGGGATAAAATCTTGTATTTTGTATAAGTTGAACCACTACATAAAGTCATACCCAGCACCTCCCAAAGACATTCAATGGTGGCCAATTCATGTGTAAAAGTGTTTCCTCATGCTTCAGGAGCACATTTTTACATTTTAAGCCTGAATAATCTTGGAAATGTTGTCCCAAAATATGGCCATGCCATCAGGGAAGAAAAACTCCATATACTATATGTGACAACCCGGTCATTCAGTATATTCAGGTCATCAGCTGACTTTATTTTATCTTATTGATCCCTACCTGAGCAACTGAAGCAACCCCAGATCATACCACTGCTTCTAGTGTTTAGTCTCAAACACTGAGAAACACTTGTACAGTGGGCACTATGCATGATGGGTGCATTGGTTATATTCATAAGTAAACCCAAGGTGACAGTGTTAAAGGAAAATAACACAGAAACTCTGTAGTGACCCTGGATATTAAGATGATCAGTCATGAAAGTATACAAGTGTAAGGATGTTCAAAACAAACCGATGTTAAATAAGAAGCTTGGGATGAGAACAGATCGGTCTTTATAATTACAGCAACAGCTCTTAGGTACAAAGTTCAAAGTTTTCAGATTATTCTTTGAAGCAAGGGTATGAGTTAGACATGAACTGTTTTTGAGAAGCCAAAACATTTTACTAGAAAAACACTTTTTTGCTCTTTCTAACATGTTACAGGTTATAGACACATCTATCTGGAAGGAATGATGGAGGCATCCATCTTTGTCCATATCTCAGTGCATGATATCTATGGGAAGGTGAGTTTAAAACTCATATAACCAATTTGCTTTCCTCTAGTTAACTGGTTTCTGATTTGGACTAAATGTCATTCTTTACTTTTATCACTACATGTTCAACAAAGTCTGTCTAGGATTAACTTTGCATCAATTGGTGCCCGAATGGTGACCAGAGGTCTTTGCCAGAATTTTTAGATTTAAATCATTTAAGGTTTAATTAAAAAGCCCTGTGACTACCGCACAGCTTAGTTATGCAGACTATCATCTAAGCTGTCATTTCTGCAATAAAGCAATATATTGCAAGTAGCAATAACAATTACATGAATTTATAAATGGTCAAGCATAGTATATACTAATTTAACATAGTATATAAAATAAGTTATAATTGAATTATGTGCTAAATGAGAAGTAAAAAGACCACATGTTTGTCCACATGTAAAATAGACCTTTTCATGATCTTACATCTTAGTCAATATCTTGTGTAATGAATATTGTACAACAATTAGTTCCCACTGAGCAATCTGCTTGGACAATTGGCATGGTAGATGGTAACACCTATAGGATGTTGAAGTATACTGTATGTACTGTATCACTCAGTGTTACAGGTGTTCTTACAGTGGTTAATTACACTAAATGTCAGTCACCAGCATGAGTGAAAGTAGGTCTGTATGGAGTACAGAAAAGAGGGGAGAGCAGCCGTCTGCCAAAACCCACATTCAAAACCATCCACAGAAGCACTTTCAGCATGAAAACACATCTTATAACGTTATGTCATCTTAAACAACACTTTGTTTCCTTATTAATAAAGTCATTCTGAATCATCTCTGAGCCGTCAATTTTGATCTGTTTTACGGCTAATGCGAACTACAAAACCAGTTTCTAACACATGACTAAATAGCAAGGTCCTCTCTAATCCCTGATCAAGGGCACTACTTGGTGTGTTGGCCAAGGGATTGTACCCACTAATGCACTAGCTTTTCATTTAACGCTATTTGGGATTTAATTCTGGAACCCGGAAGTTAACAGAGCTGATGTTCTAAAGCGGAATAAGTGGAAATATATAGTAAATGGCCTCTATGGTTTATTCTCCTAATGTGATAAATGGTTTTCAAAATGTTTCACAAAAATATCTAAAGAGTGTGGAGGGATTTTAATAATGATTCAATAATGAAATTCATTTGGTGTCAATGAAATAGAATGCTTAGAGATGTGTTCTTATACACAATAATTAACCTCAGAATATCTATTTACTCACAGCTGTAAAATTTTGTCTGAGTCTGAATGAATATTTCAGCATAATCACATAAAACTGTAATGTGATATTCACTGTTAACATATCAATAAGGTTTTGGCTTTATTTGTGCCGTCTATTACCTTTCTACATTCCAGTGGAGTCCCCTAGTCCTCAATCCCAGCTATACCATATTGCACTTTCTAGGAGCTAACAAGGTACCATAAGTATACTGAGTGTGCTGCATGACGCTGCATGATAATACACACTGCATTGTCCGTGTGTGTTCCGTTGCCACTGTCTCAATTGTTATTGTGTCTGTTACGTAGTACTTAAGCTTGTTTTAAACAGACTAAATCTACACTATTCAGTTTTAGTTGTTGCTTGATAAGTGTTACAATGTCACAGAGTGGCCTGTTTGTGAGTGTATTATGGCGCCATCTGTGGGTCATGGAGAGTATGTAAAAAAACAGTTATTTCAAACTGAAGGTTAGATTAAAACTAGTCTAGTTAAACATTTCTGCAGTCACAACTGCGGTGCCTTATATATATATATATATATATATATAATGGTTTATTTCAGTACTATTTAAATGATGTATGGGCAATTATT
>JAOTRS010000032.1:2027956-2048883 GCA_028565755.1 Dinotopterus cunningtoni
AAATGCAAAACATTATAATATTTATATAAATTAAAGCTTTTAAAATAATTCTATCAAAAAAAAAAATCAAGATACTAATAAGCCATTAAATCAACAATGTGTTCTTTTGATAAGAATTACATGTTCTGAAAAGCTAAGAAGAAAAATAACCAAATAATCACTTTATACTGTAAAACAACAACAAAATGGTCAAAATTCTCAATGGCTCGAGATACTTTTGTCACTTACCAGGGACTTTTACCATAATTAGCTTTTTTGTGTTCCTCTCTGGCTTCAATATGATTATGTAACACTTAGGAAAAAATATGCAAGATAGCAAACCAAAGCTTGATGCTAAAATGGCAAATATTTCTACAGCTACAGTGAACTTTCCAGGAGAACTAACATAAGCTGGAATAAAAGTGATCCAAACTGCACAGAATATAAGCATGCTAAATGTGATGAATTTAGCTTCGTTAAAGTTATCAGGCAATTTTCTTGCCAGGAAAGCCAAAACAAAACATAAAAATGCTAAAATTCCAATGTAACCCAGCACAGCCCAGAAACCAATGTTTGCTCCCAAATGACATTCCAAAATTATCTTTTCCTTGTATAGGGTTAAATTTTTAAAGGGGGAAGGGGGGGATATCGTTAACCAAAGCACACAAATAAGGACTTGTATAACAGTTAGGACAATAACACTGAGCCTTTGTTGTAAAGGCCCAAACCATTTCATGACATTATTCCCTGGAAGTGTAGCCCGGAAGGCCATTAACACCACTACTGTTTTCCCCAGGACACAGGAGATGCCAAGGACAAAGGTGATCCCAAACGCTGTGTGACGCAGCATACAGGACCACTCAGAGGGCTGACCAATGAAAGTAAGTGAACAGAGGAAGCACAGAGTCAGAGAGAAGAGCAGCAGGAAGCTTAGTTCAGAGTTGTTGGCTTTGACTATTGGGGTATGTTTATATCTAAAGAAAATAATAGTTATTACCATTGTTATAAATGCACCAATAATAGAAACAGCTGATAGCAAAATTCCCATAGTTTCTTCATATGATAGATATTCAATTTCCTTTTGTACACATTTGTCCCTGTGTAGATTTGGCCAGTAATCTTCATAACACTGTTTGCATGTAATTGAATCTGTTGAGTGAAAAGAAACATAAACAGAAGTAGGGGACAGTAGATACACAATACATTACAGAATACCACATCTAATACATCCAGCACATTTTTTCAAATTTATTTCAAAATTATTTCAAAAATGGTAAGAATGGCTCTTACAAATACCAGTAAAAGAATATTTATCTAGTAATATTCAACAACCAATATTATTAAATCACATAATAAAAGTAATATGGAAATGATGGTGCAGGAATAAAGCTACTATCTTCCTGAATGGTGGGGGTAAAAACATGAATATGAACTGTGGAATTAATAGGTATATACATTAAGCCTAAGATTAATTAAGCTAAATTTGTTTTTAAAAAATGTTGTTTTTTATTTGGTTGTTTATGGTTTGCGTTTCTACCTGTCATGTTACTGATCTGTCCATCAGAACACTGTATGCAGTCAAAACAGCAGATGGGCTTTCCTTTCTGTACAGCCCTCCTTGTGCCAGGAGGACAGGACTCACTGCACACAGATATAGGCACCTATGTTCAGGGAATGTGAAGAATATAAATATGACCTCCTTGTTATTGGGAAAGCCAGATAGGATAAATAATTAAAATAAACTTTAAGTTAACTTCCAACAAGACATTGTAAGTTAACCGATTTATGTAAAATGCATCTCTTGAGAACACTATGCAATTTACTTTGTCATTTACTGACCTGTGTATCATTATTTACCCATACAATATTGGTCATGTTTATTCTTAAATGGTCCTGATCAGGGAAAGAGAAGTCATAAAGTCCAACAGTAATTAAGGCATTTTTGGATTCTGCATTTGTTTGCCAGTTTATAATCTCATATTTTGCAACTGTGTCACCATTTTCATCAAAATAAACTTCTTCACCTTCTTTAGTTTTGAATCGAATCTTTTTGAGGTGCTCTAAAAACTTCAAAACAATGCAAAAAAGGTTTAAATTTCTCCCTTTTTCCCAAGGAAAAGTTTGTACTATTATTATAACTGGAGGACATTCTAGCTAAATTTATACATTATGCATGTGCCAAACCTTAAAAACTAAAATGGGAATTTATAATTTATAAAAGCCTATTACTCACTGTGAGAGGATTAGGTTGCTCCTTTGTATTGCAGATTTCTTTGCAGCCAAGAAGGTTGTGTAGTGTATGGGCAATGGCATAAACTCCTTTATACACATTGTTGTAAATAGACATCAAGGACATGTCGGTAAAAGTGTTTTCTGCCTCGGGTAATTTTTCTTCTCCTGTGCACACTGGAATGTCACCTGAATCATTTTCTATTGAAAATTTACACTTAAAAAGAGTCTCCCATAACTGAATGGAAATGGCACTACCTGACGATTTCAATGACTTTATATCTAGAATAAAGTCTTTTAGACCTGCTACATTTGTTTTGGGGATGGCTAGCCCAATAGCACCTTGCAGCATGTTGTACTTATCCAATGTGACAAGTTCTGAATCAGAGACCCAGGCCTCTGTTCCTACCCACTGGTATCCAGTGATGTTGTGTTCAAAAAATACACGTAGCAAAATTGCCAGATCCCACGTGTCAAGGAATCCCACTATTACTCGTGAAGTAGATCTTCTAATTTGTTCAGCAACTCTTATTAATTTTTCTTGTGAGTATGTTCTGAAAAATGGAAGGGAATATTCTATACAGACACCAAGTTGTTCTGCAAATTTAGTAAAGGCAGCCATTCCACTGTTACCATAATCATCATCTCTTTGTATTACTCCCACCCAGGTCCAGCCAAAGTGCTTTACCATCTCTGCAAGTGCTTTGCTCTGATAGTAATCACTGGGTATAGTGCGCAGAAATGAGGGATATATTTTTTTGTCACTGAGACACTCACAGGTGGCATAGTGACTGATCTACAGTAAATGACGTTAAACAATGAATAACATTCTCTCTGACTGACATCTAGGGTTTTTTTTTTAATTGACCTCATTAAAAATAGGTATAAATACTTACTAAGGGAATGTTGAAAGATCCTATACTTTTTGCAATAGCCATAGATACAGATGAGAAGGCTTCTCCTATTATGGCTTGCACCTGGGCTGACTTTGTGCATGGTTCATCTAAGGCTGTGATATTTTCATTCATAAGTGCCATAGCCATTCTAATGCCCAACACTTCAGAACCACATGTGTCATAGATCTTGTAGCCCAATGACATTTCAGGTAGTAAAGATGTATTGTTGTTGATTTCCTCTATAGCAAATATCAAAGACTGTGCAGACTGCAAAGCTGTAAAATCAAGACTTTTCAAGACGTTCAGAGAGGTATGCTGTTATGTCAATCATGTACTGTAACATATCCTATGTAACACATATTTAAGCAATGTAATAAATGTTCCTTTTTATTCTACTTACCTCAAGCACTTTATTGGAGGTGGCATAACCAAATAGGATAAATCTGTGCTTTCCCAGCTGCTATGTAATGGGAAGATACCTCCGATTATGATATCACCATCCTTCCAAAGTTGTGGGTTTGCAGTGGAAGTTTGTAAAGTGCAAGCAGATTCACTAGCTCTTGAAATTTTATTAATTGTCATTACAAATTGCAAAAGACTAAAAACGGTCTCCATCTACCTAATCAGCTAAAGAATTTATATAAATAATAAAAAATAGAGTTGAGCATTTGTGGTTAGTTAGGATTAAGTAAATGAATAATAAGGATGTATGATATTTATAGAGACAAAAGACTATTCCTCAAAGATTATGCATATGAACTGTAGTCATAGGAGGTGTGACTAATACATATGAGCGGCACTAATCTTCTAAAGTAAGAATTCTTCTTTAGCCTTTTACCTCTGTATTATGCTTTCTGTTTCTTTAGTTTATGGTTATATAATATTTTAATATTCAAAATGTTTAACTGAAAACATACAAGGTTTTTCTTTTTTTTTTTTTTGTATCAAAATCCCAAGCAATCAGTCTCTTATAGGACAACCCTCACATGTAGCCATTTTTCTTTTCATTGTATATTAATGTCTATATACATTTGTCTTTTTTAATGGCATGAACATGCATTTTCTATCACATTGTCTGTACTGTACATATAAGAGGCAGGCATTGTTGAAATTGCCTGGTCCAGTATTGACCTGAGACAAACAAGAGAGCATACTATAGTAGTACATGATGTCAAATTTGACATTCAACAGGTCACAGTCTGTAGCTCAGATTAATACAATTCTCTGTAACTTCCCTCATTCTATTTTTTGGCCACAGACTCATCTATGGACCTTCTCTGCCTTCCATTATTGTTTTGACCTGTTTCTTGACTATGTGTTGTGCAGCAACTGGATAGACATATGCACAGCAGAAAGAAAGTGGGAAGAAATCACAACTAAACACAGGGACAATTGTCTCATACTCCACTCCACTGTCGAAATTCTGCTAAGACTGCCCTTGTGCCACCAAAACAGCTCTGCCCCCTCAAGGCATAAATCCATAAGACCTGTGGGGATGTTCTGTGATCTCGGGCACCAGGAAGTTCTGAATATGAAGTTGGAGATTATATCCAGCAAATCCGTAAAGCAGTGTTGTGATCATGAGACAACGTGGAAGATCAGAGCCAGTAAATCACTCAGTGTTCGAAAATCCAGAGGGGCAAGGCTGTTGTAATCATGACACGAAGTGGGAGATCATTAATCTACAAGTAAATCTACAATCCAGGAACGATCCAAAAAGATCCAAAATGCGAGCCAAGCGATGAGAACCAAAAAAAAAAAAACAGACAAGGTCGAGATCAGGGAAAGAATACTGGCCTTATAAGGCATACAATGATCTTGCAGCAAGGAGAGGTTTGAGTAACCCTTTTATGCTGGGAACTTGATTGTGTTTGAGTAGAGTCAGGTGTGGCAAATCAGAGTGGAATGTAAAAGCACAGAGAAAAAGGCAATTAGGGTGATGAGGTGAACTCAAATTCACTGGGTTCTTGAGACTGCCACCAGAGATGCCTTATGGCAGGGTATACAAGCCAATGCTCCAGGAAAAAAAAAATAGTGACAAGGACCATTGTCTATCTAAAATGTTGGTTTTGGTAGTTGCATCCAGTGCATAGTTGCAGGCAGACGTAACCCAACAGAACATAGGTTATTAACCTTGGTGATGGCGAATGGGCCAATAAACTTAGGAGATAATTTGCATGAAGTGGTCTTGATGGGGATGTCTCGTGTGGCAAGCATTACTCTGTAGCCAACTCTGTCAGGTTCTTTACTAATGCTGCACAAACATTTGCGCTAAGGAGACCATTACCTCCTCCTGCTGAGGATAGAACAGGGGAGGTTTATACCCTAAACACTGAAAAGGGAACATTCTGGTAGAGAAGATGAGAAGAGAGTTGTGGGTGTATTCTACCCATGGGTACATCTCACTCCATGAACTCAGGTCCTTTAAAGCCATGCACCTCAAGGATGCCTCCAGCTTCTGGTTGGTTCTCTCTGACCATTGGACTGCAGTTGTTAACTGGAGGATAAGCTAGGTGTAGTGCCGACAAGATTAAAGAATGCCTTCCAGAATTGTGCAGAAAACTGAGGTCCCCTGTTACAGACAATGTGTGGAAGTCTGTGGTGTGATCGACAACAGTCATAATATAGGAATTCCCCAAATACTCCAAAACTGGGAGTTTCGTAATGAAATCTAGGGCAATGTTCTACCAAGGATGATGAGGAATGAGGACTGGAGAATTTTTTTATGGTACATGTGTCACATGCTTCCACGAAGCCTAGAACATCCTCCCTCATAGTTGCCCACAAGAAATGTTGCTTGACAAGAGACAAGGTACGCATCCCGGGTGACATACCAACCAGGAGCTATGCCCCTATGTAAACACTTTTTTGTCTTTGTCTTTTGGCTGTTCCCTATCAGGGGTCACCACAGCAAATTATCTGCCTCCATTTAACCCTATCCTCTGCATCCTCTTCTCTCACACCAACTAACTTCATGTCCTCTCACCAGTGATTATCTAAAATAAACAGTTGTGTGCACTTAAATAATTTAATATATGTGTTTATAAAATTTATATATAAATATGATTATTGCATATTTGGATGGTGCAATCAATGATGCCCACAACTCCATAAACGCAGTTTATTTTTAAATATAAAAGTCTCTCCTCAACGGGCGTCTCTGCGTGAACGCCATTTCCTTGCTACTGCTAACCAGTTAGGACTCCTACATAGGAGATGGGATTGATTTCCTATTCTAAGAATTTTGATAAATAGCTCCTATTCCTACTCCTGAAAATAGAACCAAAAGCATCATTCTGAGAATTTGTGGCTATTGTGGACCTTTTTTTGTTTTAAATAATTCCAATGTTTGCTAGGAACCACAAATTCCTGACCATATTTATTATTTCAGTGATGAGCAGAAAAGCCAGCTGGAAAATACATTATCACTGCATCTGACATTTACTTTGACCTCTCTCCAGTTGAAAACTGCAAAATAGTGTACTGTATGTCCAAAATGATGAACTTATCTGAACAAACTAGGCAGAGAATGAAAGGGAAAGGGCAGACTAGACTGATTCTTTGGGTTTTTGAAAATACATCGGTCACTGTACCAGCATTTTAATGTGCTATTACCTTTGACAGACACAATGCAGGCCTGTCTCATGACTATTTGGAGAAAGTGATGGCGAGAAATCAGTCCCAATACATTTGGAATATGGACCACTGTGCATAAGCCAAATAAGGTGGTAGCTGGGAAAGGCAATAAGCAGGTAGGGTTGTTGACATCTGGCAAGAGAGTAACCCTGGTCACCATATCCTGTGCTATGTCAGGCACAAGAAGCAATATTCCTTTTTATTTTTTCCTCGGGTAAACTCTCATGACCACTTTCTAATTGGCACCTCTACAAGAATTGCAGGATGTGAAAATCCTAATGGAAGGATGAAGGAAGCAAATTTTATAGACTTCTAAAAACATTTTTATTTTACATACAAGGTGCAGCATGGACAGACCATGCTTTCAACTTTTTGAGAACCACAGGTCCCACTTAGAAGTTGATAGACAGAACTCTGTCAAAGAGAATGAATGAATGAATAAACAAATGAATGAATGAATTAAGTACTTTATCATTGAAAAACGCACAATGATATTACATATTCAGAAGGAAATTACATTGCAGTTTAGACTTTGACACGAGAAAAAAATATATAGCACAACTGATTAAACATATATTATACAGTAATCTATCCCTGAATTGATTGATGAATATATTGCAGAACTAATAACTAGTAACCTGTGGGATATAGTAAATATATTGCACCACTAATGATGATATGTTGCATAAAAGACTAATGATAATACAGTATATTGCACAAAAGACAGCAAAATTGTGTATACACTGAGAGACAAGGGTGAGGTTACTGTGAGTACAGCAGTCTAATGGCCTGAGGGATGAAGCTGTTACAGAACCTGGTTGTTGCAACAATCCTGCAGAGCTTCCATAGGTTTCTAGGGCTAAACTTTCACCTGCCTCACAGGGGGCTTTTTTCTTATCAACTAGGGTTTATACGCAGGGATTAGCATCACAGAGAGATGGTCAAAGGAGCCGAGGTGGGTGCGGGGCTCAGCTTTAAATGCATTTTTGATGTCGGTATATACAGTAGGAGCTACCTAAAATAGCCAAGGCCGTGTGAATGGCGTGCCAATGGCTTGTGGCGGCCCTTTGGATAGCATGATCCCTTCTCCCTCTCCTGCCAGAAAGGCGTGTCAAGATTTCACAGGAAACACGCCCATTCTAGCCCTATTTATTCATTTACCTGGTGCCACCACTAGATGGCGCTTTGTTCTCAAGAACACATTAACACAAGCCAGCAGTTTAGCTGTGCTGAGTTGCAATCCTGTGATTTTAACAACCTACCCCACCCCAGCCAAACTGATGCTATCAAACTGCACTACAGAGATAAAGATGGCAGCTTAATGGAACTTATTCGGGGTAAGTGGTGACTTTTTTATAAAATATGTTTGGGGTAGTTTACAGTTAATTTCCCAGTTTATTTTTTTATCAGCCGTTTTGAATATCACTGGCAGCACTAGCAGCGGTCAGATGTGACTTTAGATAACTTAATGGTCTGTTTACCAAGTCTGGAGTTGACATTACAGCTTAGTGTCAGTGTCACAAACTCACAATGTCACTCCTTTATCCATCAAAAAGACGCTAAAGCTTCGAAAATACTACTAATGTCGCTATTACAAAAGCTGCACTACTCGAAAAACTTATAAGAAGAGTGTTTGTGCTCTCTGAAAATGTCTTCAGAATCTGACTGAGTGTTGTCTGGACTTAGCAATCCATGAGAGACACAAGCTGAGGCTAGATTTACAGGAGCTAGCGAGCTAAATGCTCATAACCAGGTTTATATTTTCCCCATGACTTTGCACGGTAACGCGAGCACTTAGTTAACGAAAGCTGGATAAAAACCCTGAAGTGTTTATCAGTTAAGGAGTAGGGGGGTTTCAATACTCAGTAAGTTATGGTTGGCTTCAGAGATGAACTAATGCTCATATACGAGTGTTATATCACTTAACTTATTTGTATGAAAAGCGCGTTAAGTAAATTTTCTGTTAATTTAATGCAGATGTTAATACAGACAGACGTGGCTTCTACAGAAAGTCCCTTTCTTGTGGAAAACATCCTGCATTGTTCCTGTCCCCAAGATACCACGACCCTCTGCCCAGAACGACTACAGGCCCGTCGCTCTAACATCACATCTTATGAAGGTGTTTAAAAGACTTATCCTGGATACACTTCGCCCCAGGTGAAGTCTTCTCTTGACCCTCTTCAGTATTAGCCATTCCTGGGAGTAGATGACACCATTATACACCTGCTCCAACGAACCTACTCCCACCTCGACAAACCTGGGACCAGTGTTAGAATTATGTTCTTTGACTTCTCCAGTGCCTTCAACACCATATGACCAGCAGTACTTTAGTGAAACTAAGGATCATGCAAATTGACACTACCTTGGTCTCCTGGATAATGGACTACCTAACCTGCTATCTCCCTTGTATGTCCGTTTACAAAACTGTGTGTCTGAAACAGTGATCTGCAGCACTGGTGCTCCTCAGGGGACTGGTCTATCTCCATTTCTTTTCACCCTCTATACATCTGCCTTTAAATATAATTCAAAATCATGCCATCTACAGAAGTTCTTTGACAACTCTGTGGTGGTGTGATGTATTAAGGACGGTGATATCTCCAAGTACCAGTATGTGGTGAAGGAGCTTTAGGAAAAGTGGAACCCCTGTGACTCCTGTGAATGTTTCCGTTTATGTGCGCAGGCGCTGTGTGTTTGTGTGTGTGTGTGTGTATGAAGCTAAAGTAAGAGGAGAGGAGGAATAAGACCACACACACACACACACACACACACACATTAATGGAAAGACTGTTTTATCAGGAAAATTAACAAGGAACATCGCTAATGACATTCGCGTGAGTGCACACTAACGGAATCACCGCTGTAAAGTAAAAATAAAATTAATTAACCCGCACTTTACCTTTAAAAAGAATCGCGACAGAGCAGTGATTCCATTAGAGAGAGAGAGAGAGAGTGTGTGTGTGTGTGTGTGTGTGTGTGTGTGTGTGTGTGTGTGAAGGCAAGAGGAGGAGGTGTGTGTGTGTGTGTGTGTGTGTGTGAAGGCAAGAGGAGGAGGTGTGTGTGTGTGTGTGTGTGTGTGTGTGTGTGAAGGCGAAAGAAGGAGGGGTGTGTGTGTGGAGGCAAGAGGAGAAGGGTGTGTGTGAAGGGGCATGGTGTCCAATGATACAGAGAGCGCATGTGTGAGAGAGAGAGAGAAAATGGATCTTTAACCTCTTTAATGAGACTTTCTTTAGCTTTACTTTTTCTTTTGCTTTTCAAGTCAAAATTAATTTAAATTCTTGCGGAATGCTCACAAACCGCGTTACTCGCAATCCAAGGTTCCACCGCAAAATTTAATATTTAGCTAATAAAGTGTCTATCTTTTTTGTGTATGTCTTTTCTTTTTATTATATACCTCTGCACCACTTCAATTTTAATTTATAATTCATTATATAAGCTCCTATATTTATGCCCTACTAAAATATTTTCATGCAGCTAAATATATATGACCTGTAGTGATACACCAGTTGATATACAGGTCAATCTCCATTCGAAATGGTTTAAAATTAACTAAATCAAACTGAATTACAGTGGAACCTTGGATCACGAGCATAATTCGTTCCAGAAATGGCTCGTATTTCAAAACACTCGTAAACCAAATTTAATTTTCCTGTAAGAAATAATGGAAACACTAATTATTTGTTCTACAGCCCCAAAAAATAAATACATAAAGTAATTACATACAAAATACAAAATATAAAGTAAAAATAAAACTAATTAACCTTCACTTTACCTTTAAAAAAAGTAAAAATAAATCCCGACAGATAAGTGTTTCCGTTTATGCGCGCTGTGTGTCTGTGTGTGTGTGTGTGAGATGTGCGTGCACACACACACACACACACACACATTAACAGAGAAACTTTTTTATCTGAAAAATTAGCAAGGAACATCGCTAATCACACTCGTGTGAACGCGTACTAACGGAATCACTGCTGTAAAGTAAAAAAAAAAATAAAAAATGAACCTGCACACTTTACCTTTGAAAGAATCGCAACAGAGCAGAGTTTCTGTGTAAGGCAGAGAGTGTGCGTCCGTATGTGTGTGGGAAGCCGGGAGGAGGAGGGGGTGGGAGGGGTCTGTAAAGGCAAGAGAGTGTGTGTGTGTGTGTTGGTGTGAGTGAAGGACCACGGTGTCAAATTACGCGCACGCACACACACGACAGGCTGATACAGAAAGGGAGAGAGAAAATGGATTTTTAACCTTCTAATGAGACTTTATTTTGCTTTATACGCACGTACCCACGTGTGTTATAATAAACAAGACACGTGCGCTGTACACACACTCTTACAAACACAAAATAAAATATGTTTCACACACACGCACATGGTCACAGTGTTATAGTAAACAGTACACGCGTGCACGGATGTTGATTATACCAGTAAGAAACGAGCACTAAGACCCAGCAGGGGAGACGATTACCTACAATTTCGCAGACTTCTCTTACAAAGAGAGAAAAAAACTATTGGCTCAGTTGTGATCACGGGACGCTCGGCGTCAAAACAAGAAGCGCATGCGTGATACATGATTCTCAGTACTCGTAAACCAAGTCAATGCCGCGTTACTCGTAATCCGAGGTTCCACTGTACTCTAAATCGATCTAAATCGATTAGCATGCCAACAACAAAATAGTGAAAACAATTTAACAAACAAAATAAAAAAACTTAAAATTCATGCCCTAGTGACAATTGTCTTCACATGCGTTGGAGTCACACATATGCCCCATTTTTTTTTCTGTTTGATCCATTTCTATTTTACATTCCTTGAACGTGTTCAAAGACCTGTTTAAGTCTCTTCTCAAGCTTTTCTCACATTTTATTTATGATTGGTGTGAAGTAATCAAACAGAATTACTCTAAATCAATCTAAATTTACTTTAGCATGCCAACTTAAATTTTAATCAGATAAAGTGTATTTTCCCAACAACAAAATAATGGCTAGTTAAAATGCTGAATAGTAACTTTGGAAAACTACTAGCCACAGTGTCTGGTGAGCAAAAAAAGGTAAAGTCATGTCCTAGTTACAATCCATGTAAAAGTAACCTAAATGCATTTTTCTAAATATTTAGTCCACACTTATTGTATAGCAACTGCTGTTATTTGATCAGGTGTGTAAAAAGTAGCAAACTCCAAAAATATTCTCAAGAAAAAGTCCAGATACTCAAAGTATATTGCTGAAAATATAATTTGGTGAAATTAAGTAAGTAAGTAAGTAAGTAAGTAAAAAAAATAATAAATAAATAAATAAATAAAGACTCCTATTGTTGTCTTGGCTCTTCACACCTACAGTATACACTCTGATTCCTCACACAAAATACTGCCATTTGTAAAGTGAATTTTAAATTCGCTAAAAGGCATATTCACAACCACATTTCAGTCATTTTTCTTGAGAAAAGATTCTTATTCTTTATATTCTTGTCGAATATAGTCCTTTAGAGCATGCCACACCATCTCGATGGAATTCATGTTAGGGGATTCTGCAGGAATTTCTTCTCACAATTCGCTCACAATATGTGTAAAGTTATCAAACTGGTATGCTGGTGGCAAATAGGGGGTTTTAAGATAAATTAACAAAACAGAGCAGATGTCTCTGTCTAAAATGTATTTCAAAACAAAGAATAGATAAAAATAAAAATATTAAGTCAGACTTCATAGTTGGATTTGATACTTTTCGATTTTGATACTTGAAAGTCTTGGGCAGTGGCGGACTAGTCATCTGGAGCACCAGGAGTTTTCCCGGTGGCGGCTGGCCAATGTGGGCTGGCACAGTCAGTAACTAAACATATAAAAAAATGACAGAAACCATAATATAGCATTTCTTTTCTATGCAGATAGATAAGTGCGTCGATTGCATGGGCGCACCATGTTTGTGTGCCCCCAGTGACTGATGTGACTAACTTTTTTCAGCAAAGACTCTGTTTCATTAAATAATCCATGACTTTTCATGACTATTGACACCTGCTGACTCATATGGATGCATCAGCTATTCACAGCTATACTGTATGCTCAGATTCCTCACACGAACACATTTCTTTTGAGAGAAACAAAAACATAAACATGGTTTCTAAAACATCCATTGAAATGCAATTCTTATGCACACAAAAAAATTAATTTCACAGCAAAAATATGTTATATTATATTATGACATGAATAAAGCAGCTAACATCGGAGTGTGCTGTCTCTTGTATATTTGTGTTTGTTGCATTTCTGGGAGAGTATGTCTGTATTTATATCGATAAATCTGGTCATATCTGTGCATGTGTTTATCATCCCTTTGATCAAAACCCTACCTTGTTGTGTATTATAAGTGAAAGTGAGCATTGTGGGTTTCAGTCATAAATTCACAAACACATTTCAGCCATTATTTCCAGCCATGGTCTAATAATGGATGAAATAATTATTCAATGCTGGACACAAACAGCAAAAAACATGATGAATATTATCATAAAACGCCCAACGGGCTTCGCGTGGTTTCATGCGACAAGTCATTTTCTTGGGGAAAGATTCTTATGTGCATATAAGAATATTTACTTGAAAGTATAGATTTTTTTTTTCTTGTTTCAGATATGTTGTTTTTGACATCATGACACTATCGGATCTATCTATTGGAAAATGTAATAATTTGGAAATGCCATGTCTTTCATTGTTTTGTCCCTTTTAAGCCATTACCAAAAATATATAGCAAACTTTTTATTATGAATTTTAAAGCACAATTTAGGACCTCTCATTTCATTATTATGAACATAATTTAAACACATATATACACATTCATCATGAAAGATCTATTGTAAAAGAAAAGAAAATTATGTTTGCTTTAGCATTGGAAACAATATTGTTTTAGGTTAACTTATTATACATAATTCTTTGTTGTACTTGGTCTGGCTTTTAGATAAAGTCCTTCCATATGCCATCTGGCGTATATTCTGTGAAGCACAATGCATTTATTTAAATTCTAAAATGTTGCTTGTGGGATCTGGCGGCATTTCGCGAATTGTGGCCATCCATGGAAAAAACACGCATTCTTAATGGCCACATCTGTAACTTCCAAGTTTATCTAAATTCCCACTTCTAAAAAGTCTAAAACTGTCATGAGTTTGTGCATCTGCAGCTGGACAGGGCACTGCTATCTTAGATCTTGGAATAGGATTATGATGCTGTTGTTCATTTCCCATTGCTCCCACTGCCCGTAGCCATTGGATTTGACTATCTATGGAACTCTGAAGAAGTACTTCAACATTGTCTCATCTGTCTGGATGTTGAATAATCCAAGAAAATCAACAACAATCTATGACATCCTCAAATTATAAATGGGGAAACTATAACCTCCACCATTGCTGCCAACCTAGCCAATATGCAGTTAGGGTTCAACCCAGGTGATTTATAATCTAGGTATAGATGTACATTTCAAGGCAATTGATTTTGTATATAAAAAAAAACTTTGATATTGTAAAAATATGTATATCCCTTCAACAGCTAGGTCTTCACTGCCTGAGCATTTGCTCCTGCCTGGCACTCACCATTCAAATACTCTGCCCAACTACAGATCTGAACACCCCTCCAACTGCAGATGAAGTAGTGCTAAATGACACAGAATAAGACACCTTACCCCCCTTCCCAGTCACAGGCCAACAGTACTGTGCCACTCCCTTTAAAGCCATCCACTAGCTCTGGATGTAATGGCACTATTCTAGTGAGCTCAGGCCATTCCAGGTTTCACCCATAAATAAGACCCTAAAAAGTAGGGCACTTGTTGCATCCTTACCAACATTCCTGTTAAAGGGAAGATTCAGAAATATAAGGCTGCCACTAAGCAGAGGATGTCCCTGTTTTCGAAAGTTATACAGCAAAAAATTATTTTTTTATATGGTAAAAGGAAAAGAGAATTCTGAAATTCTATGCAATTTATTATTGAACGTTTTTGTTGAGGTGTGTTGAGCTCTTTTTTAATAGCTGCATAAATGAGACATACAATGCCTCGTGTGCAAGCAGTGAGCCCACAAAGACTGGACACTTGGACTGCCTGTACATATCTGTTGGATTCTAAGGTTGATAGCAAACATATTTTAAAATGTATTTTTTTTAATCATTCCTAGTTATTGCTAGGAATTGTTCATTCTGTTGTTTTTTACAGGATTATATAAGCTAAGGACTGAAAAAAGAAAAATAGGAAAAATAAAACACACACACACACACACACACACACACACACAAACACACACACCTTTTGTTACGGAAATACAGACTCAACAGACAATGATCGTTAGAGAAACTGAACGGGTGTTTTATTGACAGTTTATGATAAGTGGAAAATAGTGAGCGAGGAAACCGGAAAGTCTTATTTGTAAAGATGATGGAGCTGGTGAAAGCATGGAGACGAACAGTGGAGACGTAGAACATGGAACAGACACAAACCAGGAGACGAGACGCGGGACCAGGAGAGGAGACGCAGGACCAGGAGACGAGAAGAGGTGAAGATGGGGAGCGAGATATGTAGGAGTCTGTTTCCATATGCGGGGTCAGACGCTGAGTGAGGGGAAGTGAGGTGTATTTAAGGTGTGGTGTTGATGTGATTCAGGTGTGTGCTCAGAACTCGGGTGATTGGGAACGGAGAGTGAGGGTGAAGCCTGGTGTTTCCGTGACACCTTTATTCTTTCTATTATTACTATGAAAACTGTTTTAATTCATATACTCTTCGTATTGATATGTAAGGAATTTATAAAATAAATATATTTCCTGTTTATGGTATCAGTGCAGCTGTGTTAGGGTTTGACATTTAAATTTATTTATTTATTTATTTATTTATTAATTATTATTATTATTATTATTATTATTATTATTATTATTATTTCATTTAAATACAATGGGGAGGGTTGTCTAAAGTGGACAAGGTGTGTTTTACAGCCTACATCTTAAGGAGAGTATCGTCCGTGTATTCCAACCTGACACTGTAGGCTTCTTTCGTACATTGAAAGTCATCTGTTTGGGATATTTCTTAGAGATATCTAAATTACATAAAGAAGGTAACAACTTTTTTGGGTACAGGTTATGAAACATAGACACAAAGGCAAGTTAAGAAAAAAAGAAAAGAAGTGACATGTCACCTTTGTAGAAGATCTTTGCATGTATCTACATAAGAAGATATCAAAATTTACAATACTGACCGGATTATTTAAAGGGGTAAAACGACAAAAGACATGCAAATTGTAAAACAAGGCTGAATGCCAAAACATAATAAACAACAGGAAAGATGCAACCTTTGTATTGAGAATTACAATTTGCTTAAAATATTTTGGAAGCTAAAATTATCTGCATTTATGTTTTCGACTTATATGGTACTGTCCATATCCCCCTTCATGGTCTTTAACTTTTTTGCCAATTAAAGTTGGGTTAATAGCATTTATTTCTCTTTCATCCATAATTCAATGCTGGCACATGAAGAAAAGAAAAGAAAAGAAAAGAAAAGAAAAAGCCAGAGATCTTACTAAGTGGGGAGAAACCAAAATACAAAATTTTCAACATGTTCAGTTATTGTTACCTAATCATATACTTTATACAGAATCACATAACATTTAATAACATTTAATAACAATTAATAACATTTGGACTGTTAGCCTACTTAACTGGTATTTTCCCCATAAGTTGCTTTTTGGTGTTCTTCTCTGGCTTCAATATAATTATATAACATTTTGGGAAAAAAATACAGAATAACAAACCAAAGCTTGAGGCTAAAATGGCAAATATCTCCACAGCTACAGTAAATTTCCCAGGTGAACTTACATAAGCTGGAATAAAGGTGATCCACACTGCACAGAATATGAGCATGCTAAATGTGATGAATTTAGCTTCATTAAAATTATCAGGCAACTTTCGTGCCAGAAAAGCCAAAACAAAACATAAAAGAGCCAAAAGTCCTATATAACCCAACACGGCCCAGAAACCTATGGTTGAGCCCAAATGACATTCCAGAATTATCTTTTCCTTGTATTGTTTTAGGTTTTTAAATGGGAAAGGAGGGGATATAGTTAACCAAAGTACACAAATTATCACCTGTATTAGAGTGAAGGCAAGTACGCTAAGCCTCTGTTGTGGAGGCCCAAAACATTTCATGATATTACTTCCTGGAAGTGTAGCCCTGAAGGCCATTAACACCACTATAGTTTTTCCCAAAACACAGGAAATGCAGAGAACAAAAGTGATCCCAAATGCTGTATGGCGGAGCATACAGGACCACTCAGAGGGCTGGCCAATGAAAGTAAGTGAACAAAGAAAACATAGCACCAGTGCAAACAGCAGCAGAAAGCTCAGTTCAGAGTTATTCGCTTTGACTATTGGAGTGTTTTTATATTTAAGGAATATGACTGCTGTGACCATTGTCATAAATGCACCAACAACAGAAATAATTGTAAGCAGTATTCCCATAGTTTCCTCATAAGACAGATATTCAATTTCTTTTTTGACACATTCATCCTTTTGTGTATTTGACCAGTAATCTGGCTGACACTGTTTACATTCAATAGAATCTGTAATAGAGGGGTAAAAAAGATAAGTTAGATGTGCTTATAAGTAAAACACATCTACGTCAATACATGTAACGGTTGCAAAAAGCTGTTTTTTATCTTATGGTTATAAGATATATCATATGGTTATATTCAGATATATGGCATTTTGAATATTGATTCAATCATATATACGAAGAATCTAAAATTGAAATAAATAAAGCTGCAGAGCTCCAGCATTAAACAAAATTATTCTATGTGTCATAATTACAAAATTAATGTAATTAAGAATTGCAACAACTGAGTTCATCACTGCAAGTTTTGTACTTTAATTACCCTAATGTCTAGGTGTTTTTGTACCTGTCATATTACTAATCTCTCCTGCTGCACATGGTATGCAGTCAAAACAGCAGATAGGCTTTCCTTTTTGCACAGCTTTCCTTGTCCCGGGTGGGCAGCTCTCACTGCATACAGATTTTGGCAGCTAGGACAAGGTAAAAATAAATTCTTTAAATTGTATAAAATGCCACACACACACAAATGATGTTTGTTGATTTCACTTATACTCACTTGATCAGTATTTTTTGCCCAAACAATAGAGGTCATGTTTACAGATAAACGACTCTGACCAGAAAAAGAGAAGTCATAAAATCCAACAGTAACAAATTTATGAGGGTGTTCTTCATTTGTTTGCCAGTTTATTATTTCATATTTTCCTGCAGGGTCACCATTTTTATCAAAATAAATGTTTTCACCATCTTTGGTTTTGAAATGCGCCTTTTTGATGTGTTCAAGAAACTAAACAACAATAATTATAATTGAACAAAGTTTGTTCAAAGGTCTAGTTATATACTTTAAAATGTATACAGAGTAATGAATGTTACAGACTCCATAAACTGCATTATGTAGTTCTTTAACACTACATTTAACTCACTGTGAGAGGGTCAGCTTGCTTCTTTGTAGGACAAGTTTCTTTGCAGCCAAGAAGGTCATGTAGGGTATGGCCAATGGCATAAACTCCTTTATACACATTACTGATAATAGGCATCATGGACATATCAGTGAAGGTGTTTTCTACTTCAGACAGATTTTCTTCTCCTGTGCACATTGATAAGCCTCCAGACTCATTCTGCATTGTATATTTACAATTAAACAGAGCTTCCCAAAATTTAGTAAAAATAGCACTGCCTACAGATTTTAGTGGTTTTATATTTAGAATGAAGTCCTCTAGACCTGTTACAGTTGTTTTGGAAATAGCAAGTCCTATGGCTCCTTGGAGTATATTTTGCTTATCCAGAGTGGCCACTACTGGATCAGCAATCCAACCTTCAGTTCCCACCCACTGATATCCAGTGATGTTGTGTTCAGTAAATATGTGCACCAATATCTCCCAATCCCAATGAGCAAGGAATCCCACTATTACTCGAGAAGTGGAGCTTTTGATTTGCTCTACAATTCTCAGCACTCTTTCTTGTGAGTAAGTTCTAAAAAATGGAAGTGAATATTCTAAGCATATGCCTAATTGTTCTGCAACCTTAGTAAATGTAGCCATCCCACTGTTACCATAGTCATCATCTCTTCTTATTGCTCCCACCCAGGTCCAGCCAAAGTGCTTGACCATCTCTGCCAGGGCCCTGGATTGATGGTAATCACTGGGAACAGTGCGAAGAAATGACGGATATTTCTTTTTGTCACTGAGACACTCACAGGTGGAATAGTGACTGATCTAAAATTACATTAAAACAGGAAACTTAGAAATTGTTAATTTATTTCGCACAATACAATGCCCCAAATGTGAGCTATGTCAACTTATTATCAGCTGTTGCTTTTCTATAACTTAAAAAGTGATGTTGTAATATTTATTTATATTTTTAAATGCCATAAATTCTTACTATGGGCATGTTGAATGGTCCAATACTCTTCGCTATAGCTGTGGACACTGACGAGTATGCCTCACCTATTATGGCTTGCACCTGGGCTGGCTTTGTGCAGACCTGATTTGCAACCAATTTCTCATTCCCATTTATAAGAGTCATTGCCATTTTTACTCCCATTGCTGAAGAACTACAGGTGTCATAGATCTTGTAGCCCAGCGAGACTCCAGGAAGTAAAGATGAACTGTTGTTAATCTCTTCTACTGCAAAGATCAGTGATTGTGTGTATTGAAAGGCTCTGAAGTCCAAGCTGAAAAAAGGATGTCAAATGCATAATTTTGGAATAACAGCATAATAAATCGTAGTACATTTCAATAAATGACTAATGATATTTTAATAATGCTTACCTTTTACAATTTATTGGAGGTGGCATAACTGAATAGGACAGGTCTGTGAATTCCCAACTACTATAAAATGGAAAAATCCCTCCAATCATGATATCACCATTCTTCCAAAAATGTGGGTATACAAGCTCTCCTTGCAGGCTACAAGTAGTCTCATTAGCTCTGGAGAAATTAATGATGGTTATCATCATATGAAAAACAGTAAATATTGACTCCATCTATATATACCACTATAGAATATAGATGATGAGTAAGAGCATATGTGTGTGGTCTATTATGTTAGTTGAAGAGGAAGAATCCAATGGTATTTATACAAATGGAAAGACAAATCCTCTATGGTATAGTCACACACATGAACCCCGATCAAAGGTTGGATGTTTTATGAAATTACAGTCTTTCTGCACAACTTCCATATGTACAATGTCATTATCAAATTTCTTATACCGTTCAAAAAAAAACAAAACAAGACAAATAATGCTTATCATGTTCTTAGTGATATTCAGTCTTTTCATGGCATTTGCTGAGCCTAATATATTTGCTTTCAAAATGTATTATAGTCGCAGCACATTTGCTTTGAACACTATTTTACACTGGCTTACATACAGATACTACATCCACTGACTAATACAGAAGTTTTAGCATACTAACATTCATTCATTCATTCATTCATTCATTTAGTCAATCAGTTTGTTAGTCATTTTATTTTAATCTGAAAGGAGTTTGTAGAATTTGTTGGAAAAATATCTGTACAAAAGGAACATTTAACAAATATTACTAAGGCAAAGATCCTATTTCAGTGGCTTCTTACGTAAGGAGAAAAACAGTAAGTGAGTAAACATACAAAACAGATCAAATGTTAAAATGGCCAATTATGTTATGTAATGGTTACATGGTCATATGCTTCATACAGGGACATATTAATATATAACATTGAAATGTTATCATACTTAATAATCATTAGTCCCCATAATGTATTTATATATGTTATTAATGACAGCTTGGTAGTGTGGTGCTTAGCACTGTGGCCTCAACCTTGAGGGTCAAGGCTTTGAGACCCGCCTTTGGGTCTGTTTAGATGGAGTTTGCATGTTCTCCATTTGCTAGGTGGGTTTACTCCAGGTACACCAGTTTGACATTTTGAGCCACCAGTTTGAAGATTAGGCATTTCCAAATTGCCGATAGTTTGTGAATGTCTGTGTGCTTGTGCCCTGTAATGACCCGGCAGGGGTCAGGGTGTATCCTGCCTCAAGATCCCTGGAATAAGCTCTAGGCCTCCCACGATCCTGACAGGATAAGAGGTACAGAGAAGTAAGTGTCATTAACCATACACTTCATTAACCAAAAATGTAGCTTTAATAAATTTAAAAAGAAATATATCTATA
>JAOTRS010000032.1:2102944-2113471 GCA_028565755.1 Dinotopterus cunningtoni
ATATGATTCAGTTCATTATATTTGGAATGACCAAGTCTAACATTCATGAGTTAAAATGATGATTATGTTTACAGATTTGAGCAACTTTTTTTCTCAAAATGACTTTGATGCTATTTTACCCATCATATTTTTCTTTGTGTTTAGTTCAGGTTTAAACAAAATAATATAGCATTTAGGTATAAATATACAGAATAGTAAAGCAAAACTGGAAGACAAAATAGCAAATATCTCGACAGCTACAGTAAATTTTCCAGGAGAGCTGACATACGCTGGAATAAAGGTGATCCACACAGCACAGAATATAAGTATGCTGAATGTGATAAATTTAGCTTCATTAAAATTATCTGGCAGCTTCCTAGCTAAAAAGGCCAAAACAAAACACAAGAAAGCCAGAACCCCTATATAACCCAGTACAGCCCAAAAACCTATAGCTGAGCCCAAGTTACATTCTAGTATAATCTTTTCCTTGTAGTACTTCATATTTTTGTAGGGGAAAGGAGGTGAAACTGTTAACCAAAGCACACAAATGAGGACCTGTATGAGAGTGAAGACAAGAACACTGAGTCTTTGCTGTGGAGGCCCAAACCATTTCATGACATTACTGCCTGGAAGTGTAGCCCTGAAAGCCATTAGTACAACTACTGTTTTTCCTAAAACACAGGATATACAGAGGACAAAAGTGATCCCAAACGCTGTGTGGCGCAGCATACAGGACCACTGAGAAGGCCGTCCAATGAAAGTCAGTGAACAGAGGAAACACAGAGTCAGGGAGAACAGGAGTAGGAAGCTTAGCTCAGAGTTGTTCGCCTTAACAATAGGAGTGTCTCTTTCTATTAAAAATAAAATAGCTACTAACACAGTTAATGCAGCTCCAACTAAGGAAAAAACTACCAGCACTATTCCCATAACCTCTGTAAATGAAAGGAACTCTATGACTTTTAACACACATTTATCTCTTTCAGCATTAGACAAAAATTCTCCTGGACACTGCTCACAATTATTTGAATCTGCAAAATAATTATGTTCATTAGCTTTACAAAGGTAAATAACATTTATCTTATGGTTTTATTTAATAAAAACATTGTTTAGGAATTGTATTCTAAATAATAAAAGGAGGATACATAATGTACAATTCACAGCTTGTCTCATAAATGTGGTAATGTGGACATTACCTGTTTCATTACTGATAGCTCCCTCTGCACATGGTATACAGTCATAACAGCAGACAGGCCTTCCTTTCTGTGCAGCTTTTCTGGTGCCTGGAGGACAGCTCTCACTGCACACAGACCTTGGCTTCTAAAATGAAAACCAATATATTATAACTATAGCTTTTAATGACATTATATGGTGTCATCATAAAGTATGAATTAATAACATAAAATAAATTATTTTGGTTTAGATATAGCATTATATTACTATTAAAAGGGTCTTAACAATGTACCTCTCTTTTCTCTCCAGCCCAGACTATATTTTCAGCATTTAAGACAAACTGTTGTCCACTTGGCAAAGAGGCATCATAATAGCCCACAACCTTAAACTCCACTTGCCCACTAGGTCCTCGCTGCCAGTTTACTACATCGTAATTTGCAGCGGTTGCCCCAGTGCTGTCGAACCAAACACGGTCTCCTAATTTGGAGGTAAAATTGACCCTTTTCAAAGACTCAACAACCTCCAAAGGGAAGAAAAGAGTTATTTATTTTTACCACAGTATCATGGACATGGCCTGCTTGTCCTATCATCTTTGTGTTACCTGCCACGGTTGAATTATTTTATCCTTCTCACAACTCTGGTTTTCTTTGCATTTCAAAAGACTATGTAGAGAATGTGCTACAGCATAAACTGCATTGTACATGTTATTTCCACATCTTAATTCTGATATATCTTTATTGTAATTTTGAAATTGAATAATGTCTTTGTATTTGCTACAGTTGTTTTTAGTTTGAGTAAAGTTTCCCTCTTTTTGCAAACATGGAATTGCTGAATGCCAAAATTCATTTGCTGCATAGTTAGCAAAACCACCAATCTTCAATTTTCCTAGAGCAAAACCAATGGAACCAGGCAGTATGTTGTAACTTTCTGGTGTAATTAGATTAACGGCAGTGATCCATCCTTCAACACCAATCAACTGGTAGCCAGTGACATTCTTTAAACTTAGCTGGCTTATTAGAACTTTCATGTCAAAATGGGCAAGAAATATGACAATTACTTTGGCTGTACCTTTCTTAATAACATCTGCCACTTTTATGATTTTTGCAGTATCTGACCGGTCAAACTTTTCAGAGTACTCAACACATATTCCCTCTTCTTTTGCTGCATTCAGAAAAATGGCCATTCCATTGTTACCATAGTCATTATCACTGTTCACAGCCCCAACCCAAGACCAGCCAAATTGCTTGACCAAATATACCAGCGCTCTACTCTGGTAGTAGTCACTTGCTATGGTCCTGAAGAAAGAGGGGTATTCTTTTCTGTCGCTCAAACATTCACATGTTGCAGCATGACTTACCTAGTTATAGAAAGAGTAAAGATTTCATTTAAACATTTTCTTAAATTATAAATCCAAAGGTATGCTCAAGAATATGATGCTAGTAGTACAAACAACATTTATGTTTTCAGCATTATTGCTATATCCTGGTTTGGGGTTGCAATGGACACAAAGCCAGGCCCTTGAATATTGGGTGTAAGGCAAGTGATTTAAAGCTGTATCACAGAACACTAGGTGCGCATGCACACACACATACACACACACACACACACACACACACACACACACACACACACACACATATATATATTTTTTTATATCCTGGCTATTAGGAAGCAATGGTATTTACTGCACCACTGTGCCAAACATAGATAATAACATGCAATATTCAAAAACAAGTCGATGTCCAATATAGTCAGACACATTTAGTGGAATATTTAGCACAATTACTACAAATGGGTCTTAAAGTAAAATGACACTTTTCTTAACTTTTAAAGCTACGAGATGCATCTATTGACTAAATTGAAAATAGATTAGGAAGGAAATATAGTACAGTAATGAAACTGAAGACAACGCTCCAGGAATGAGATAATCATCTCCTGCGTATGTTAGAGGGTTTTGTAACTGTTAAATGAATTGATATTAAACATTGTTCCTTACCACTGGGATCTTAAAAGGACCTGTAGTTCTTGTAAGTGCTATAGTAGGAGAAGACTCTGACTCCCCTATTATGACTTGTACTACTGCTTGTCCAGAGCAATCACCATCTGCTTTTATTTCCACACCATTTATCAAAGCCATGGCTGCCTTCATAGATAACAATCTTGAGAGACAATTGTCATAAATTCTGTAACCAATTGATATATTTGGGAGCAAGCTGTTGCTTCTGTTGATTTCATCAATTGCAAAAATCATGGTCTGAGCAAAGCGGAATTCACTGAGGTTGAATCTAAAAATATACAAAAATCATTAGACATTTCAGTTGATATTTAATATAATATAGATCTAAAGAAGAACATTACACAAATACAATAAAATACAATTCCTAAAGACAAATACAATATGAAATACTCTATTACAACTCACCCAATACAGATTAAGGGTTGAGGTTTTTCAGTGTATGTCAGTGATTCCATCTGTGTGCCATCATGCATTGAAAAGATAGCTCCAATTATCACATCTCCATCTTTAGACAGCAGAGGATATTCTGGGTTTTCCAGAATATGGCAATTTTCCCCCTTAACCAGGCTAAGTGAAAGAAGAAGTAAACTGAATAACATGACAAAGTTTGCCCAATGCTTTTACTTGCCAACACCTCAACTGATATATTCTTCAGATATTTATAGATATGCTTTGGGAGTTCTGGGTATAAACGTTCCATTGCAAACAAATCAGAAGTGTTAATACTTGTGATGTCATTAAGGAACAGGATGGTAGATCTATCTATGATCTGAATCTCCATATCTAAATTAATTTAATCAAACATACAAATGATTTACAGCCACTGTAAATCTGTAAACCCAGTGTGCCCAGTCTGTTTGCATTTTGGACAATAGATGTTGTCAATCAAAGCCATGACAACTAATATACAGTGGGGTCACTAGCCACAGTAATTAATTCAAGAGGAAGCCCTTAGAGCCCTTTGAGAATGAGTCACCCATATATATATGTGTGTGTGTGTGTCTATCTATATGATACAGCCATCAGATGACACATATTGCAGAATGAATGTGAGCTTCTCAATGAGTACAACATTTGGAGTGGACTCAACACAGAAAGCCATTGCCATTTTCATCTGACTGATAATCTCTCTGTGGACCTGCTGTGCCATCAGTTAAATAAATTCCAAACATGTTGTAGACGAGAGGTATGAAGGTGTTCCAGTGCCAGCATTGCCACTTTTTATGTGCACTTTCAGAAATGGATCAAATTATCAGCACACCCATAAAATTCTCAGGTTATATAAATTCCCCTCTATCATGTTGCCCAAACATTTCACTGCATCCCCTGAAAGGTATTCAAAAAACTGCAACCACCCTGCTAAAAACTGCAACCACCCTTTACAAAACCTCGGTCCAATATTTACATTTACTGTCAAAGAAATTTATCAAAGCCATGGCTGCCTTCATAGATAACAATCCTGAGAGACAATTGTCATAAATTCTGTAACCAATTGTAACCAAACGAAGTTCACTGAGGTTAAATCTACAAATATACAAAAATCATAAGACATTTCAGTTGATATTTAATATTTAATATAATATAAATCTGTGTTTTGTTTCATTTACACATGAAACAAAACACAGTAACACAACACAGCATTTCAGTTTTTTCCCGCTGTAAAATAATAATAAAATAATAATAAAAAAAAACATTGTCTGGCCAATCCAGGACTGTCAGTGTCAGAAAAGAACTATACAACATTAATTATTATTATTATTATTAGTAGTAGTAGTAGTAGTAGTAGTAGTATTGGAGTTTTACACGAGGCCTGCGGCCTGCTTAGTAATTGTTAGAACAAAAAGAAGTGTAAGTATTCTCTGAATTATGGTTCTTGATTTCAGTTTGATTTGAATTATATTCTATGTTTACCAGTTTAATGTTAATAATGATCTTGGGTTACAATTAACAACTAGAAGACAGTGTCACGAACCCCTGTTGTTTCTTTTTTGTTGTGGTTTCCACACTTTCGTGTTTTTCTACACGCAGTCATGTTTTTCCAGGCTGTCATGTTTTTCCCACGCCTCCGTACAGCACCTCTCCCGCCACCCCCAACACACCCTGATCCCCAATTCACAAGTAATTTCTCCCGGCATTTAAGGAAGCGTAGAGCGCTTCCTCGCTGCCAGATTATTGCGTGCTCTACAGCCTAGTTTTCTGGCGGTTATTTCCTCGCTTCAGATTTGTTTGATCTGGCTTTGATTACTTTCACGGACACCGACTCACCCTTTGCCCCTGGACTTTGCTATTGTTTATCACTTCCAAATTTCACACACTTCAAGATATCAACAGGTGAACCGACTCTGCTCTTCACTATCACGGACTCATGTAGATCGGAATCCACTTCTGTTTCTTCTTTGCATAACAGCACTCAGCAGCGATCGCTCACATCAAGGTTACTATTGCATCTTGCTGCATTAAAACATCAGAGCTTTAATTCAGAGCTGCACCTCTAGCCACCATGCCCATTACAGTCCCGTGTTTTACTATACAGTTGTATCATGAGCTAAGTGACACCAAGCACTGTCATCCTATGTCCTGCACTTTCATTATTAAATTTTTTAAGATTATCATTTCTGTGTGGTGTGTCTGCTTTTGGGTCCTATCAACCTCGGCTGTCTGAAGTCTGCACTGGAGAATCAGGGCACCCTCCTTGGCTCATACCAGCGTGATCTTCAGTTAGTCACTCAGACTCTGACATCGGTCTCTGATTCCCTTGCTTAACTCATGACCCAAGTGCAACAGCTCCATACGACCTCCTCTCTAGCTGCCACCGCTATTCCACCACCTGAACCACGCCTTCCTCCGCCTCGCTTATGATGGTGAGCAAGGCACCTGCCGCTCCTTTCTTTCCCAGTGCTCGCTGGTTATGTAGCTGCAGGCCTCGACGTTTCACACAGAATGTTCTCAAGTGGCTTATGTCATTACTCTGCTGACCGGGAGAGCAAGGGAGTGGGGAACGGCAGTATGGGACACTCAAGATGTCTGCTGCTCCAGCTTTGACATGTTCACTAAGGAGATGAGGAGAGTCTTCGACCGCTCATCCTGTGGGTGAGAAGTGGCTGGGAGGATACTAAGGCTTCGCCAAGAACCTCAATCGGCTTACGACTATGCCATTGATTTTCGCACCTTGGTGGCCTCCTGCAATTGGAACGTACATGCCTTGTTTGACAGCTTCCTGGATGGCTTTTCTGAGACCGTCAAGGATGAGCTTGTCGAGGAATCCATGCAGATAAGTCCGAGCTACATCTCCCCAGAGGAACGACAGCGGTGACGAACAGAGAGGGCATGCTTTTATTGTGGACAAGTAGGTCATTTCCTCAAGGATTGCCCGCTAAAAAAGTAAGCCCTCCAGGTAAGTTGGGAGTTCTGGAGGGCTCCACTCACAAAAACCTCCCTGACACACGTTCATGTCTTACTGTTACCTTCATCCATGACAACAAGTCTCATGCCATCCAAGCCCACACCTCCCAAGGAATGGCTTTATTCACTAAGCCCACCAGAAAGAGAAGCCATGAACCGCTACATCACAGAGTCCCTCGCCGCAGGTATCATTTGACCATCTTCTTTCCCTGCAGGCGCCGTTTTTTTTTTCGTCAAGAAAAAAGATGATTCCCTTTGGCCCTGCATTGACTGTAGAGGCCTTAACGAAATTACAGTCAAGAACCGTTACCCGCTCCCACTCATGACCACAGCTTTTGAACTCCTTCAAGGTGACCAAGTATTCACAAAGCTGGATCTCAGAAATGCTTACCACCTTGTCCAGATAAAGGAGGGGGATGAATGGAAGACTGCCTTTAACACCCCTACAGGACACTACGAGTACCTTGTGGTCCCTTTCGGCCTTACCAATGCCCCGGCAGTTTTTTAGGCCTTCGTCAGTGACGTCCTCAGGGATTTTCTTAACTCCTTTGTTTTCCTCTACCTAGATGATATCCTGATTTTTTCACATTCCCTTGAAGAGCATATGAACCATGTGCACCTAGTATTGCAAAGACTTCTTGAGGACAAATTGTTCGCCAAAGCAGAGAAGTGTGAATTTCACCAGAACTCTATCACCTTCATTGGTTTCATTATTTCACCATCCATGATCCAGATGGACCCCACCAAAGTAAAAGCTGTCATTCACTGGCCTACCCCCACTTCTAGATGTGATCTCCAATGATTCCTGGGTTTTGCTAATTTTTACAGATGATTTGTAAGGAACTACAGTGCCATAGCTGCTCCACTCACAATCCTAACCTCCTGAATACTGCATTTTTATTGGGACAAACAGGTAGAGGAGACTTTTCAAAGATTCAAAAATAACTTCATGTCGGCCCCTATTCTAACTGTTCCTAATCCCTCCGTACAGTTTGAATTAGAAGTGGATGCATCTGAAACAGGGGTGGGGGCAGTAGTGTCTCAGTGAAATCCCAAGGATAACAAGCTGCACCCCTGTTCCTTTTTTGCTCATTGCCTTTCACCTGCTGAGAGAAATGATGACATTGGGGACCGAGAGTTGCTAGCTGTAAAACTAGCCTTAGAGGAGTGGACACACTAGCTGGAGGAAACTGAACACCCCTTAATCATCTGGACCGATCATAAAAACCTGGAGTACTTGAAAACAGCTAAGAGACTTAACGCCCGACAGGCCATGTGGTCCTTATTTTTCTCCAGGACTTAACGCTACACATAGAAAGACAGGTAAGATAAGCCCACGCCCAGGATCCTGCCTCAAGTCACGTTCCCCAAGGTCGTCTCTTTGTCCCCTCAACCATGTGCACACAGGTTCTGGAATGGGGACACAGCTCTAAGCTTGCCTGCGACCCCGGGGCAAACATACCCAGTTCATTATTTAGAAACGTTTCTGGTGGCCCACATTGAAGGAGGACATCATCAAGTAGGTCGCAGCATGTGACTCCTGTGCCAGAAACAAAAGCAGCAATAGGCCCCCAGCAGGCCTCCTCAAAACACTCCTAGTCCCTCACCACCCTTGGTCTCACATTGCCATCGACTTTGTCACTGGACTACCCAACTCCAAAAGCGACAGTTGCATTCTAACTATCATCGATCCCTTTTCCAAAGCTGCCCATTTCGTGCCGCTTCCTGGACTCCCTTCTGCCAAAGAGATGGCTGAGCTACTTATTTTTTACGTTTTTCGTCTCCATGGTCTCCCCACTCAGATCGTGGCCCACAATTCACAGCACAATTTTGGAAGGCTTTCTGCAGACACATTGGTACCACTCCAAGTCTATCCTCAGGTTATCATCCACAGACGAACGGCCAAACACAGATAATAAATCAAGAATTTGAGGCGGCTCATCGATGCATGACGTCCCAAAATCCAACCAATTGGAGCAAATTTCTCCCTTGGGTTGAATAGGCCCACAACTTCCTTCCAACCTCCTTAACAGGTCTGTCCCCATTTCAGTGCTGCCTGGGGTATCAGCCACCCTTATTTCCTTCTCAGGAGGAGGGGGTCACAGTTCTTTAGTAACGGATTTCGCTTATCGTTCATCGCCTCGGATTTGTTTGATCTGGTATTGATTGCTTCACTGACACCGACTCACGGTTCCCCCTCGACGTCGCTATCATCTGCCGCTTCGGATTTGTTTGATCTAGCTTTGATTGCTTTCACGGACACCGACTCACGCTTCGCCCCTGGACTTCGCTATTGTTTGTCACTTCCGGATTCCACACACTTTAAGACATCAACAGGTGAACTGACTCTGCTCTTCACTATCACGGACTCATGTAGATCGAAATCCATTTCTGTTTCTTCTTTGCATAACGGCACTCAGTAGCGATCGCTTACATCAAGGTTACTATTGGATCTTGCTGCATTAAAACATCAGAGCTTTAATTCAGAGCTGCACCTCTAACCTCCACGCCCATTACAGTCCCGTGTTTTACTATACAGTTGTATCACGGGCTAAGGGAGACCAGTGTCATCCTATCTCCTGCAATTTCATTATTAAAGTTTTTAAGATTATCATTTCTGTGTGGTGTGTCTGCTTTTGGGTCCTATCAGTCTGCCTGACCTCCTCTGCGCCCGTGACACATAGCTATTGACAAATATTTGCCAACTAGGATTATATTATGTGTCTTAACACATGGCTCAAGTCTGTTAGTTATAATAAAATTAATAAAATGCTAAATTATATTTATATATTTTTTATATGCAGGTAAGGCAAATAAACACAATGTGGGAAAATGTTGCCCATTAGGTAGTAGACCTATTGCTTAATTGGTTCATGCTTATTCTGTATATATAATGATATTTTCTTATATAAGAAAATATCGCTTTTACGTTTACTTTTTTCCTTGAAAATTCTTAGTGCCAGTAAGACAGTCATTCTATATTCTTAATCACAAACATGCAAATTGCTGTATACAAAATATATTTAATGGACGGAAAAAAGCTTTTTTTCTATTAGTTTAATCAGTTTTAATGCAGGTGCATATAAGATTTAATTAATCTATTATGTTAAAGTGTTTAAATGTAACTTGATTGTTTTTGACATTGTGTCGAACTTCATCATTCCTCAGCAATAATGATGATGGACAGTATATGTTTGCAAATTTGCTTTTGCATAATAAAGCAAAAAAGAAAGAAAAAAAGAATGAAAGGAATATTACTTGGTTGCCATTTTACCCATTATATTTTTCTTTGTATTTAGTTCAGGTTTGAAAAGAATAATAAAACATTTAGGTGTAAATATGCAGAATAATAAAGCAAAACTAGAGGTCAGCATAGCAAATATCTCGACAGCTACGGTAAATTTTCCAGGAGAGCTGACATAAGCAGGAATAAAGGTGATCCACACAGTACAAAATATGAGTATGCTGAATGTGATGAATTTAGCTTCATTAAAATTATCCGGTAGCTTTCTAGCTAGAAAAGCCAAAACAAAGCAAAATAAAGCAAGAACACCTATATAACCCAAAACTGCCCAGAAACCTATAGCAGAGCCCAGATTACATTCTAATACAATCTTTTCCTTGTAGTAATTCATGTTCTTGTAGGGAAAAGGAGGAGAAAGTGCTAACCAAAGCACACAAATAAGGACCTGTATGAGAGTGAAGGCAAGTACACTGAGTCTCTGCTGTAGAGGCCCAAAATATTTCATGACATTACTGCCTGGAAGTGTAGCCCTGAAGGCCATTAGTACAACCACTGTTTTCCCAAGTACACAGGAGATACAAAGGACAAATGTGATCCCAAACACTGTGTGACGCAACATGCAGGACCACTGAGAGGGTCGTCCAATGAAAGTAAGTGAACAGAGGAAACACAGAGTCAGGGAGAACAGGAGTAGGAAGCTCAGCTCAGAGTTGTT
>JAOTRS010000032.1:2224978-2241217 GCA_028565755.1 Dinotopterus cunningtoni
ATTTAATTAATTACATTAATATTTTCTCCAATTTCCTTTTCCAGAAGATCTTAAATCACGTGTTCGTTTCCATGAAGTAAAAACGTCCCCAGGTGACACATGACGTATTGGTGGTACTTACCACGTAAAGTAAGCTGTGGTGTTCTAACAGAAGGATATAATAAACGTGTCAAAGCATTCGTCTATAACACTTCATCCATCATACGTGATAAATTATGTGAAAGGAAAGCTCTGTTTTAAGCCAATCAATGCAAAGTTCACCACATGGTCTGCTGCTCTTTGCTCTTTCATAATGCTCTGTGTTTGTGAGACATTACCCCGAAGAAGGGCATGCACTGACCTTTAAACGACAAACATCATCTTTATTTTTATAGAAGTAAGTAAAAAAAAAAGAATTGATGGGATCTTTGTGATAAAATTTTGAAATAATCACTGTATCAATGTTAGTTACTATTGCATTACAGTATTTACTGTATATTTTGTATTAAACTGTATATTCAATTTGAATAATTTCGAATTTGTTAACGTTATTCTGAACTACGTGGAACCACAACCAGAGAAGGTCACTCCGACCTAGGCTTTGTGGTGGACACCGAAGTTAGAGAAGGAATTTTTTACTTGAATGATTTCATTTTAATTATTCTCCTCTGACTCTCTGAACATTTCCTAAAACTTTATATTCAGTCATGCATTCTATTTCATATTTTGAATTTTAAAGGTATGACTAAGCCTGAGTTTTGAGTTTTGGTATAGTGAGTCACACTGTCTGGCCAAAAAAAAAAAAAAAAAGGTTGCACACTCTAAGATTTTGTTAAATCAGATTATTAGCTGTGATTACAGCACACAGTGTGGTGGCCAGTTCATGTGTGAAAATGATTCCTTATGCTTCCCAGAACCACTTTTTCACAACCCGAGTCCTGGAATATGCCCTGTACCACCAGGAAAGAAAAACTCCATACAGTAGATGTGATAACCAGGCTATTCAGTACATTCAGGTCATCAGCTGACTTCATATTATTGTCATACAATGTTGCTGAGACCATGAGATGCATGATGTGTGCATCGCTTCATGTGCTTCACTTCTAACCCTGCGCGCCATCAAGCATTTCAGTGATCTCCATTCATGATTTTTTTTTACTACATTTCTTCCACAAAGTTGTGGTTCAGCACCATCCTTCCAGGTTTTGTTAATGTGTTCAATGTGGTCTTAACCCAGGAATTGTATATCTTCTTAGACGGTGTAAACAGGGAGCATCTCTGGAAGCTTTTAAGACATTATGGAGTCTGGTGAGCTGCATTATGAACAACTATGAAAGTGCAGAATCTCCAGGGAGATATATTGAGACTGGGATACATCTACTGTCAGATCTATAGGTGGTGCTGATGCAACTTGGGCAAGGAAATGTGTTGAGAAGAAAAAATGTGTGGAAGTACCAGATTAAGCAGGCACAGAGTTTAAGGCACAGAAGACAAGGAAGTATTAGACATTAGAAAGGCTGGACTGAAAAAACTGCTTTAAGAGGAAGAATGAGATCTACAGTTGGCGGTAATGTAACCTGCGGGATTCAAACTGCTATTAAACAACAGAGAAGAAGAAGAAGAAGAAGAAGAAGAACTCTGCACCAAAAGGTATCAGGTTACAGTTAAACAGTTAAACGTATGATGTCATTCTTGAATGAATTGATAATTGTATTTATGTTCAAACCTCTGGGGTTTAAACAGAATAAACTTCGCAACATTTTTTATACACTAGTGACTGAATAAAAAAGTTTAATAAAAATATGTCTTAGCCTTTGGCTACAAGATCAGAAAAACACACAACTTAATAGTAAACATAATAAAATTTACTTAACATATTACATTTATTCAGTTGGTATACTACAGGGTTTGATTATTGCACAAGCGAAGTTTTTTTCTGTTCTGTTTTCTTTTGCGCTGTGGGAGGAAACCGAAGTACCCAGAGAAAACCCACCAGGCACAGGGAGAACATGCCAACTCTACACACACAGACCCCGAGGTGGGAATCGAACCCTCGACACTAAAGGTGTAAGGCTACACACACAGTGCTAACCACTACGCCACCACAATACCTCTTTGCAAGGAAAATTATATTGACTTCCAATCCTATAATAAAAAATAAATGATTAACTTTTGACTAGACTGAAGTTATTTTACTTGAAGCTATAAAAAGAAACCATTTGTGGCAGTTTATGTATGCTCTTGACCTGGTTTTGTTAGAAAGAAAGAGAGATTCAGCACAAGAGCATATCATTTTTCTGTCAATTTGTGCTGCCTTGTCAAAAATCAAACCTAAAACAAACATTATTGTGTATCGATAGCAAGCAGAGTATATTGATTTGTGCTTCCCTGTAAGAAAATGTAAATTGTAAAGAGGTAAATGTACTATCACAGTAAGTGGAGTATGTTTTGATGTTTTATTATAGATATTTATAAAAAAAAAAAAAAGAGAGAGGTAGCATAGACTGATGGAAATAAAACCCCCATATCCAAGCTGGTCGGTGTGCGCATGCGCAGAACCGTTACTTAGCCAAAAAAAAAAAAGCGTTCGATGGAACAGGTGTGTTACGTCAAATTAACGGTCTGTAAACGGCCGCATTTTGACATCGACTTATTATTAATATATTTTTTTCGTTTACTTATTTATTCATTAACATCGTATAAAGGTTACAAGTGAGAATTTAGCATCGGAGGAGAGTTATGGACACGCTCGAGCGAACCAATCCTACGTCATCAGACTGCACCAGAACCCGGAAGCTTAATGACGCGTTTATTGTGCGCCGGGAAGCCGGCATCTTGTAATTAGCTCGAAAATCATGTTTACCTCGGGATTTTTAAAATGTTAAACAATTTAATTCTGAATGAGTGTTAGATGTAGGAAGATTTGGTTTATATCGAAACAATCTGGACTCGGTGTATAATATATTACCAGCGCGTCTTGTTTTGATGCCTTAGACACAGAAGCGCGTTGTGTTTATTTTCCGTTATTGTTGTGAGTAAATAAAAAAAGAGACGGTGTAACCCAGGTATCCGGGATGAGTTACGGCTACGGGAGAGGCCGGAGAGGAGGAGGAAGAGGAAGAGGAGGAGGAGGAGGTGGAGAGCGGTGGAGCTCCGACTGGGAAGCCCGGGATGAGCAGCCTCGAGGCGGCGGAGGCCGTGGGAAACACCCGCCGCACCTGAAAGGGAGAGAGATCGGACTGTGGTACGCGAAATGGGGAGGAGTGAAACGATCCGAGGCCGAGAGGAAGTCGGTGAGCAGCTTTACTGCAGTATATTAACAATCAGGACGCTTTCAGATAAACACTGACTTGATTGTGCATTCACAATGCACACGAGCACTCCATGGTGTGATGCTCAGGACAGGTGTCCGAATATTATTGGCCTCATTGGTATCATTTAAGGATAGTTCAAGATGTTTGCACTAGGACTAACACAACCTCATTTGGTGATCATGCTTCAGGAAACACAAAAATCAAGTATAAATAAAGAGAAATCAAGATTCAAATGTAATTGCAAAGCAGCGATGATCGGGCCCAAGCACCTGCGTTATTGCCCCCAGCCCCTCCCCACAGGTTGCACTAGATAATATAACCTGTGTGCTTTTTGATCATGTAAAAAGAAAAAGCCCCGGATGCTGGAAAATAAAAGCATCTCAGTATGATGTCACTCATCGTGATGTATCTCAATATGATGTCACTCAGGAAGTTATTAGCATATTTTTCAGCATTTGTTTAAGGCATCGCCACAGCTGAGCCGTTTGAGGTATCAGAAATCCCTTCGCAATTTTGCATCCTCAGTGTCTTGAGATCGTATGGGCCTGGTTTGGTGGCGATTGTGTAAATCCCCTAGGAGAAGTATATCAAATTACATCAGGTGAATTTTTGCAAGCAATCCAAAATAACTAACGTCCTGTTGAGAGCCGACGACATGCATAACAAAGCTCAATGAGATGTAAATGTGTTCAGTGTGGATATAACAGGAACCATGTTTAAGTTAATATGGTGTCTACTTTTGTTATTGGAGTCTCGGGTACAAAACTGTTTGTAGGAATTTCAGTCCCGAACAATTGAGCGACTGAACTTTTGGGGACTGCAGATGGAAGTTACCTGTAAGGTGTAATCTGGTGCAAGACATTTCCTCTTGTTTGTACAGGATTAATGATGATGTGCGTCGTCCCTCGTGGTGCCTCCAGCTGGACTCGCTGGAAAAGAGGACCTTGAACAAAGTGCTGTCCATCATGTCCAATACCAGTCAAACTCTGTATGGAGTTTTTGCCAAGCAGAAGAGCATGTTCTTTTTCGGTGCTGCTTTTCGGACCGACTTTTGTTCTTTTGATCTTTTGTTGTTTGTTTAGGTATCATGATAATATTGTATCAGGTTGTGACTGATGATTCCCATCCTCACTATCCTTGCTACTTTATGTTTGTAGTTTTCTTCAGAATCAATTTAGTATCCACTTATCTATCTATCTGATATATAAAATTTAATAAGAATAATGACTAAAAGAGGTACATTTTCTGAAGAAAATGTCACATTTTCTTCAGAAAATGTGAGCGGTGGCAAAACTCGCGCCTCTGGCCCTTTCATAATGACGTCTTATGGGATCAGTTGCTAAGATGCCCTAAAGTGGTTTGCTAGGGTTGACAGCTTCGCAATGATCCTGAGAGACTGATTGGTTGCCTGAGTAAAATGAGCCCGTCCCCATATCTCTATGACGGTGGGATCCACAGTTAGGTTCCGTTTCAACGTTTCTATGGAAGTTCCCATAGCAGGGAATGCAACTGTGAGCACTTCCTGTTTCAGTGGGGAGAACCTTCATCATATAATATGTCAGTGTGGCAAATTTGGGCACCTCTTGCACCCCAGGAGTGCAACTTATACCCTCTTGCGGGGTGTGTTCTGACACAGCTTGCAAGCCTATTCAGATGTGGTACATTTTATATTTCTACAAAATTCTTGCGCTAGAATCCGTCACTGTTGGCCTCAATGTTAAGTGTATGAGATTTTTTGCGCTGTAAATTTCCCCCTTAAGGGCTTTGCAAGCACTATTACTAATTAGTATTCATTAGTCTCTGTTTAAAGGTTTATTAAGCTGTAACACAAAGCACGCTTCCGTATGAAGTCAGCCTGGCTAGTGCATCCCTTCACTTGTCTTTCCATTCCTGATGAAAATGCTGTTTTGTGTAACCAAGTAATCTCTGCTCATTCTTAGAGAGCTGTGGTTCAGATGGACGAGTCGAGAGAGCAGCACATCACGCAGCTCTTAAATTCAGTCCAGAGGGAGCCGTCCCGTGACTACAAGCCGTCCGTCCCACCGTACCGTCAGGTGAAGCCGGAACCAAGCGGACACAGGTGAGTTTCCTCACGCAGCCCAGTTTGTACGCTTAACCTGGGAAGCTGTTCAGAAAGCGGTATATATATTTTTTTGTTACTCAGTTAATGCTGATTATAGATTTATTTCTTTTTTAATAGTTAAATCTGGTTTTAAGGATTTGTGGACATTGCAGTGTCTTCAGTATTTAAACAGAGAAAAGTCATCACAGTGCTGTTCGGTAGAAAGTTGTCCGAGGAGAGAAAAGAAAATGATCAGCAAGCATGATAAAGGTTTTGGATATAAAACCATCTCCAAGCAGCTTAATATTTATTTGACTATACCTGCAAATACACTGCCTGACCAAAATCAAGTCATACACACACACTAATATTTATTCACTGACTTTTAGCTGTGATTACGGTGCACAGTGTGGTGTCCAGTTCACATGTGAAAAGAATTCATCCTTCTCCTAGAACCACTCTTTCACAATTTGAGCATCAGGGTAGAAAAAAAACTCACATCTTATTCAGTACATTCAGGTCGTCAGCTGACTTCATTTTGTTGCCCCATAACGTCGCTGAGCCTAGACCTGAGCAAGTGAAGCATAACGCTGCCTCCACAGGTTTTTACAGTTACCCTGACATGCACATCGCCCTGGAATAGGGTCAGTCCGCACTCATCAGACCACAAGACCTTTGTCCATCGCTCATCGCACAAGTCCAGTCTTTTTGCTCCCTAGCAAACCAAATCCTTATTTGTCTCAATAACAAGTGGTTTTCTTATTTCTCTAATCCTCTGAGTTCTCATCACACTGCGTGGAAATTCGCTTACTGTAATTATTTAACATACCTCTAATTTCTACTGGCGAATTTGTCCAACCTGAAATCCAATTTCACCAACCGTTCAAGTGATCACCATTCAATTTTTTTTTCCCCCAACCATTTCATTAAGGTTTTGTTAACGTCTTGACGGTTTCTTAACCCAATTCCAGTCATTCCAAATCTCCCAAGTTGATTTCTTTGCCAATAATTTGACCCGTCTAAAACATTTCCGCAGGTGGAAAACTGACATCAGATTGATTAGAATGGTAATACGAATGGTATCCAAAAATCCAAGGACACCTTCCAGAGGTTTAAGATGAACTCCAAGGTCGATATACGTCAGTGTCGGATCACACCATCTGTCGCTGTTGAGCAAAAGTGGACTTGCAGGACTCCATTGTTAAAGGGCAAATCATATTTAAAAAAAAAAAAAAATGTCATTGACTGGAATTTGACAGTGCACAATGCTTCTGGGGGAACGTCCTTTGGATAGGCGAAGCAGGAGATTTTTGGCGAGATCTGTCAGCTGAATGAAAAAAAAAAATCACAAAAGAAGCTTGAAGGAGGAGGAGGAGGAGGCTGGATTATGTTCCTGCTGCAGCTTTGCCGAGTCTGGCACGAGGTGTCTTGTTCAGGGTACAATAAAATTGGAGTGAAACGTGCTCCCCACTGTCAGAGAGCTCAGTCGTCTCAAGTGGCCTCCTATAAACCCTGATCTAATTCATGTAAAGAGCCGTGTGGAGAAGGCAAACTTCAAACCTGAGGCTGATGGAGCAGTTTGATCATGACGAGTGGGATGTAAACTACCTGTTGGCAGGGTGACAAGTCTCACTGAGAGCTACAGAAACCACTTCATTACAATGACCCCCTCAGAATGTCGTGCAAAACATCATTAGGTTACAGCTCCCTTCATTTGTGTCCGTGGTTTTTATAATTTTTTTTTAAATTTATTTTTGAATCGTTGAGTCACAATCTAAACTCAATATCTGTTTCCAGTAGTGTTCCTTATATTATTATTCACTATTACTTTTTATCAGATTCAAATTATTTTAGCGGCCGTTGCGTGTTTTTCTTCCTTTGTCCACGTGTGTATTTAATAAATATGTTAGCTTTGCTTTGAACCGTCACGACGTGCAAATCAGAGCTGTCTAAATAAATCGGAATCGAACAATGCGGCTTGTAATGTGAGTGCAGCCTTCGTCATAACAACCCCTCTGAAGACTCCTAAAAGTGATTCAAGCTCTAGAAATAGCAACTGTAATGTTGTTTAATAAATCAACTGACATCCCCATTTGGCGTCCCCATTGTTTTCAGGACATAATGTAAGTGCAAACTAATCCAGTTCAGGATTGGTAACAGTATCTTATCTTCACCACCTCACTCCGTTGTTGATTATTTTCCTATAACCGCACACCCCCAAGTGTGTTATTCCTCACCACATTACTAATTATACTCGACTACGTGCTTTCTCTGTAACTCTTAGCTACTTCGATGGCGACGAGCCTCCAGAAGAGCCTCGAGAAGAGCCGCGGAAAACGGTGAAAGTGGCTAAAATAGAGTCGGTGAAGGTGAAGGAAGAGGAGCCGGAGATAAAGACGGACGTGAGGGAGCAGTGCACGGAGCGAGATCTGGAATACCTGATGCAGGAGATCGAGCGGAAGCCTTCGCTGGATGAAGAGCTGAAAAGCGACCTCAAGAGCAAAAGACAGAATCCAAAATACCTGGACATGCTGGTGAGAGACGGAGAGAGGGGGCGTTTATTATTTCTGTTAAATCGTCTTGTTATGAGCTGAAGAATAATCTATAAACCGCGTTTAACCTGTCGTCTTTATCGTTCCAGAGATTTCGAGAGAAGCTGCCTTCTTACGGCATGAGAGAGGTAATGTGGATGTCCTCGCTCTGTACCGAGTGTGTCGAGATTACATCATCATACCAGGATAACTAATCTGTGTTCGATTAAGTAATAGAGCGTGAGAGGGAGTGCTGTTGAGATGAACATCAGTACGGCTGGAATGTGGTTGTGACAGATGGGCGGGCGGATGGACAGGAAGAATGAAGGAAAGGAAGGGAGGGAAAATTAAGAGAAGGGAGGGAGGAAAGGAAAGGAAAGACTTGAGGTAAGGAAAGAAGGAAGGAAGGGAGGGAATGACTGAGTGTGGGTAAGGAAAGGGAAGAAAAGAACAGGGGGAAGGAAGGAGTGGGAATGACAATGGAGGGAATGAAAGAACAGAAGGTAGGGAGAGAATGAAGGGAAGAATGAAGGGTAGGAAGAAAATAAAGGAGGAAAGAAATAGAGAGATGGAAAGAACAGAGGTCAGGAAGGTAGGGTGGGAGGAAAGGAAGGAACGAATGGTAGAAAGGTAGGGAAGGAAGGAAATAATGGAAGCGAAAGGGAGGGAACGAAAGATAGGAGGAAAGGAATGGAGGGATGGAAAGAACAGAAAAAGGAAGGTAGGGAAGGAAGGATGTAATGGAAGATAGGGAGGGAAGGATGAAAGGGGAAAAACGGAAGTAATGGAGGGATCGAAAGAACAGTGGGAAGGGGAAATAATGAAAGGTGGGGAAGGGAAGGAATGGAGGAAGGAAAAAAATGAAGCATGGGAAGGAAAGAAAGATCAAAGGAAAGGGGCAAGGAACGAATGAGGGGAAGGCAGGGAAGAGATGAGGTGATGGAAAAAATGTACGAAAGAATATTTAATGGTTTTAAAGGTAATTGAAAGAGCCACAGATTTGCAGTTATATTCAATGTAAATTATATGAGGAGTGTGTTAGAGTTTTGTGTGTGTGTGTGTGTGTGCGCGCAGGAGCTGGTGGAGCTGATCCAGACCAACCGCGTGGTGGTAGTGAGCGGAGAGACCGGCTGTGGAAAGACCACGCAGGTGCCGCAGTTCATCCTGGACGACTACATCGAGCGTGGCGCGGGCTCGCTCTGCAGGGTGGCGTGCACACAGCCGCGCCGCATCAGCGCCATATCCGTGCGTGAGACTCGCCTGACGCTTCAGTGATGGTGTGGTCGCGGTCGCTGTTCAACGTTAACACTGTAATGTGTGCGCAGGTGGCCGAGAGGGTGGCGGCGGAGAGGGCGGAGTCTGTCGGAGAGGGGAAGTCCTGCGGATATCAGATCCGTCTGCAGAGGTGATGACCTGAAGCCGGTTTCAGTCAGAATCCAGAAATCACAGGAGGAGAGGGGGCGAAGTGACTACTTAACGTTATTGCTCGGGTCATAAAGATAATGGAAATGATTTGGGGAGAGAGAGAGTAGGAAAGCAAATAGATGTAAAGTGAGAGAGAAAGCGAGAGACAGAGGAAGAGGAAGAAAATAAAAGACAGTAGGAGAGAGAAAGTGAAAGACAGAGAAAGAGACAGGAGGTAAAAAATACAATAAAAGAGGTAAAGTGAAGGACAGAGAGAGAGAAAGTGAGACAGAATGAGACAGAGAGAGAAAGTGAGATAGAATGAGACAAAGAGAGAGAAAGTGAGACCGAATGAGACAAAGGAAGTGAGACAGAATGAGACAGAGAGAGAGAAAGTGAGACAGAATTAGACAGAGAGAGAGAGAGAGAAAGTGAAAGTATAGAGAGAAAGAAAGACAGAGATACTTCTCTTGCTCTTTTACTTTCTCTCAGCCTCCTGCTTTCTGTCCCACCATTTCTCTTGTTCTGTTACTGTTGCAAAGGTACAGGGAAGAGAGAGAGAGAGAGAGAATAGGAAAGAAAATAGATGTTAAGCGAAAGACAGAGGAAGAAAATGAGAGAAAGTAAGACAGAATGAGACAGAGAGAAAGAAAGTGAGACAGAATGGGACTGAGAAAGAAAGCAAGAAAAGGAGAGAGTAAGATAGAAAGTGAGAAACTGACAGTGAAACACAGAAAGTGAGCAAGAGAATGAGAGAAGATGGCAAGAAAGCAGTAGAGAGCAAGTGACAGAGTGAGGGAGAAAGTGAAAGTATAGAGAGAAAGAAAGACAGATGGAAATAGAATGAGAGAAAAAGAGAAAGTAAAAGGCAGAGAGAAAGTGAAAGATTAAGAGAGGGAAAGTAAAAGACAAAGCACCTTAAATAAGGCACCTTTAATAATCTCAACCTTACGTGGAAAAAAGACAGTAAGACAGAGAATGAGACAGAGTTGGAAAGGAGAAAAGAATGAGAAAAAAAGAAAGTGACAGAATGAGAGAAAAGGCGAGACAGAAAGCAAGAGACTAAGAGAAAGATAAAAAGTGAGAAACTGAGAAAACAAGTGAAATAGAAAGCAAGAGAATGAGAGACGACAAAGAGAAAGTACTAGAGAGCATGAGGACAGAGACAGAGCTGAAAGGGATAAAGAAAAGAAAGAGATATAAAGTGAGATAGTGAGGGAGAAAGTGAAAGACAGTAAGGGAAAGAAAGTGAAAGACTGAGTGAAACTGAGGGAGAGTGAAAGCGAAAGACAGCGAGTGAGGCAGAGATAGAAAGCAAGAAAATGAGAGAAAGAAAATGACAGAATGGGAGAGATATAGAAAGTAAGAAACTGAGAGTGCGAGAGTGATAGATAGCAAGAGAGTGAGAGAAGATAGAGAGAAAGCACTAGAAAACTAGAGACAGACTAAGAGAATGTGAAAGACAATAAGAGACAGAAAGACTGGGAGATGGAAGACAAGAGAATAAGAGAAAAAGATAGAAAGTGAGACAGCAAAAGACAGAGTAAGAGCTTGAAAGCGAAAAACAGTAACAGAGAGAAAGCAAAGAGAGTGAGACAGAGATGGAGAGTAAGAGCTAATAAGGAGAAAGAAAAAGTAACAGAACAAGAGAAATGGTGAGAAGGAAAGCAGGAGACTAAGAGAGAGAGAGAAAGTGAAAGAGCAAGAGAATGAGAGATGAGAGGGAGAAAGCATGAGGCAGGGCAAGAGAGAGACAGACTGCGAGAGATTGAAATCAAGACAAGGGGAGAAAGCGAAAGACATGAAGAGAGAAAAAGCAAAAGACACAAAGAGAGAGAAAGCAAAAGAGAGTAAGAGAGATAGAAAGCAAGAAAATGAGAGAAAGAAAGTGACAGAACAAGAGAAAAGGTGAGAGACAGCAAGAGAGAAATAAGAGAAACTTACTGAGAGAAACAAGTGGGAAACTGAGCGTGAAAGAGAGAGAGATAGCAGGAGAATGAGAAGATCGAGAGAAAGCACTAGAAAGCAAGAGTAAAAGAAAGTGAGAAAGAGAAAGTAGGACAGAGAGTAAGACAGATCGAAAGAAGAGAATGAGAAAAAGAGAGAAAGAAAGGGACAGACCAAGAGAACTGGTGAGACAGAAAGCCAGAAAGCAAGAAACTGAGAGTGCAAGAGAAAAAGTGAGAGACGGAGAACAAGCCAGAGAGGAAGATGGAGAGAGACAGAGCACTAAAGAGAGAGAGAGAGAGAGAGAGAGAAACAGGCCACAGTTTAGTGAAGAACTTGAAGTGTTTCTGGAGCGTTGCTGCTGCAGTACATGAGAACTGATACAGTGTAGAACATCGGAAAGAAAGGTGCAGTACAGCTCTGCGGAGTGTGTGTGTGTGTGTGTGTGTGTGTGTGTGTGTGTGTGTGTGTGCGTGTGTGCACACGTACACAATTCTGCCTGAAACTTCCTGACTTTAGGGAGGTGTGTTTTGTTCCCCGCAGTATTCTGTTTCCTCTTTATTAAAATGCTGGTGTTATTCCTCAGACCTGCTGTGAGGAGAGTGAAGATTGAGTAGAAGAATAAATCAGTGCAGTGTGATCTGATCTCATCCCTCACTCCATCCTCTCCTTACAGAGTTCACCTCCTTTAATGTAACGCTGGTTAAACCCGCTCTGATCCGCTGCATGAAGAGCGTGTGATGCCGTGTGTTGTGAACGTGTGTTGTGTCGATGGAGTCTTTTAATAAAACGTTTGTGTGTTTTTTATTTACCCCCCGCCCTTCTCGCTTTACGTCACGACGGCGTCTCTGCGCTCATCCTCCGGGCGCTGCTATCCAGCCGGTTGCCACGGAAACAAGGCTCGGTGCTGTATTGTACGACGGGAATTATTCTTCAGTGGCTGCGCTCGGACCCGTAAGTGTTGTTCCGTCTGCGAAACTTATTTACATCAGCCTACCACGTGTCTGTCGCAGATTAGATTACGAGCGCACGCTTGTTAAAACACACACACACACACACACACACACACACACACACATAGCCACGTTAGAGTAAATAATGGCTCTGATAAAACACACAGCCGCGAACACTAGAATTAACTGTCTGTAGAGATACCTTGAGGTTCCTTATCACACACACACACACACACACACGCACGCACACACTCCTATAATGTTCTCCTGTGCCTTAGATGTTTGTCCAGCATCAGTCACCTGGTCCTAGACGAGATCCACGAGCGCAGCCTGCACTCAGACGTCCTCCTAAACATCGTGAAGGACCTCTTGACCCACAGAGACGACCTCAAGATAGTGCTCATGAGCGCCACCATGAACGCCGACAAGTTCAGCAAGTACTTCGGTAAAAACTATACTCTGCATATAGATGGTTAACCTAGTTACCATGGAAACACATGGGCACAAAGTGTGGTAAAAACCTCTATACCACCGGTTAGGAAAATCTTCAATATTTTTTCAATATAAAAATTTCTAGCTAGAGTTAACGCGTTTTCTTTTTAAATATGATCCCAACACCGAACCCTTAAGTATCAGGTGATATCGATACCTGTGAGATATTTATTACTTAGAAATGAAGCCGGAAATAAGGAGGCAAAATGCTACTAGGAAAGAATAAAATATAAAATGTCCAATTTTGTTACAATAAAATTAAACACAATAATATAGTCGCAAGCAACGATGAGCGGGCCCAAGCACCCTGCGCCATCGCCACCCGGGCACATGCATTTAAAGGGGATATCCCAATACCATTATGACATCATTTTAGAAAAAGGGGGAGTTTTATGTTTGGACCTCTAAAAATGCCCCAAAAAAAACATCATACTATGAAGTCACTGAATCTCATCCCACTCAGTATGATGTCCCACAGAAAGTTAGTAACCACTTTTCAGCGTAAGTTTAAGTCATCGCCACAGCTGACCCGTTTGAGATATCAAAAATCCCTCTGCAATTTTGCATCCTCAATGTCTTCAGATCACATCGGCCCGGTTTGGTGGCGATCGTATAAATCCCCTAGGAGGAGTATATTAAAATCCATCAGTGCGTTTTGGCAAATGACACAATATAACTGACTTCCTGTTGAGTTGAGCCCATGATATACAGTGCGAAAGTTGTTCATCTCACACACAATGATGACACAGGGCTGATGTTGTAGTGCTTGGGCCCTAAAAATAAAGTATAAAGTCGAAATATGTAAAATACTGTATATAAGAATGTATGAAGTAAGAACTGTATAAATAAACTATATAAAGTATGTGCAGACAACAGGTCATGGAGTGTGAAATGAGATGATGAGCACATCTTTAAAATGCGCAATAGTGCAACAGCAATCCTCGTTTTTTTTATTAAACAAAATGTGCAACGTATATGTTTTGTGTACTTCAGTCATGTGCAAAGTGGTTGGTTTTGGTGTGTTCGAACACGTGTGTGAAAGAAAGTCCAATGAGTTGAGTCCCGTATAGCCTGCGGGAAGAAGCTTCTCCTTAGCCTCTCTGTGTTCGCCTTCAGCAAGCGGAAGTGCAAGCTTTTGTTAGAGATCTATTCAATTTCCATCTTAAAATCTATAGCTTTTTAATGAAACAGTCTTCTTTTAAAGAGTGAGTGATCGAGCAGCAAACCTGAGCATGTATCATAAACTCGGGCACAGGTGAGCACTGGGTGTGGTTATCACTGTGTATGGAAATGCCAATCAAAATCAAATCGGACAGAGAGAGAAATATCATGGTATTTACTCTGATTGACAGCTCCTAATCAAATTTGACTATGGTTATTTCTGTATAGTTACTCAAATAAGATAATTATTGGTACTGGCGTAATGTATTTAGACAACCCTTAACGGTAATATATTTCTCTTTTGCCCATACACTGTCTCTACCACAAATTCTAGAAATGATGTTTTCCATTCAAGTTCTTTCTCAGTATGAAGTATAAATAAATTAATAAAAAAAATATTTTCAGTTGTAGAAATTTGACTTTGATATAGAGTTGAGTCCCTAATGAAAGGTGGGAAAAACTGCCTGAGAAAGAAACCCTGAAAAGTGACACAGAAATCAAATAATTATGAAATTATTTTTAAAAAATCCCTTAAAATCCAATGCTGTCCTCAACTTTTTGGTATAGCGCTTTTTCTATTTGTCATGTCTTACTGAACAACGTGTCAAACTTAACCTGATTGAGCCATCTCTACCACTCGGTTGAGGTATGCTTTGCTAAAAAAATATATATATATAAATAAATAAATTCAAAATATTTTTAGATTTTATTTATTTGCTTTTTTTTTTCCTTTTAATTTTTAAATGTAACAATGATTATTTTACCATTGAGAAACACCTCAACCATTTGTTTCTAGAAGCTTATAATGGGACCAGTAAAATAGAAAAATGGTCATTATTGTTTGTTACCCAAGGAAATAATTAAAACGATAAAAATGCATACAATGAATAGAAATAATACATTTCTCCATTGTTTTTTTTTTTTTCCTTAATAAAAATGGTAAATGGTTACAAAGACAGGGAATTTACTTTATTTATCTTCATTTACATACTAATATAAACAATTCTCCTAATCCTGTATAGAACAATAAACCTCAGTCCCATGCTGCGGTAAATATTTTTCTCCAGTAAACGCCAAAGCTGTCACGCAGAGCCGCGTCGTCTAACAATGATTTATAACATGATAAATTAGCTTTGATCAGCGTGAACATCTCCACCAGCAGTGGTGGTTTATGAAAGTGTCCCTGCAGGACATCGAATAAAGCTAACGATCCGATTAATTTTCCCAACTTTGAGTGATCAAGCTTCCTGAACAGCGGGGATCTGAGCATTAAACACTGAGGACGAAAAAAAATCCTGTTTAATATGGCATTCTTTCTTTTGGTCTTCATGCAGATAACTGCCCCATGATCCACATCCCGGGGCACACCTTCCCCGTGAAAGAGTACCTGCTGGAGGATGTGGTTGAGATGCTCAGGTGAGTTCTGGCTTAAAGCAGCAATCAGTTGTGTAAGGAATGAAACCCTTTAACGTTCTCTTCAACTTTTTGCACATATTAAGTCACTATATCTTATAGAACAATGTCAAACTTCACTTGTCTTTAAATAACATGCTTTTTAAATTGCTTGAGAGGATACCATGAGAAATAAAATGCTTGAAATACTTAGTTTTTCTTTTTGGAGAAACTTACTTGGAGTTGTTTTTAACCGGTCAGCGTGTATCAGTACGTTATACTGCAGGTATCAGGGGATTCAGTGAGGGTGTACAGTGGGATACCTCTCTATAAAGATATTATGATGTATGCCTGAGTTCGTTTATGTCCTGTGGGAATATGATTCAGGAGCGTGTTTAATGACCTCATGGGAATTTCGCTCCGCTTCACAGGTTCCGGCCGCAGCAGCAGCAGGATCGCCGTCCTCGCTTCAGGAGAGGCTTTATGAGCGGACAAAACATGCGGCCTGAGAAACAGGAGAAAGAAGAGGAGTACAAGGACAGCTGGCCTTGTTACGCTCGCACACTCCGAGACAGGTTCAACGCACACACACACACACACACACACACACACACACACACACACACTCTCTCTCGCTTCGCAGAGCATGATTTAGAAATTATGATTTGGAACAAGTATCAAAGATAAGAAAAAAAACACCTTCTGACCAATCAGAATCAAGCATTTTAGTTTAGGAATAATACTCAATTTTTTTAAAAAATTATGTTTGAGGTTAATACTTTGCCTTTTTTTAAATTTGGTTTGAGGTTAATACTCTGACTTTTTGAAATAGTTTGGGGTTAATACTCTAGCGTTTTGATTTAGTTTAAGGTTAATACTCTAGCGTTTCGATTTGGTTTGAGGTTAATACTCTAGCGTTTCGATTTAGTTTGAGGTTAATACTCTTGCGTTTCGATTTGGTTTGAGGTTAATACTCTTGCGTTTCGATTTGGTTTGAGGTTAAT
>JAOTRS010000032.1:2373768-2385563 GCA_028565755.1 Dinotopterus cunningtoni
GTGTTCATACAAATATTTACACATTAAGTTTACTGAAAGTAAAAACAGTTGAAAGTCAGAGGACGTTTCTTTTTTTTGCTGAGTATATATATATATATGTTGTAGAAGCATATGACCTGTAAAAGTTCTTGCTTGAAATAAAAAGAGATGTTTTTTGGTGAAAGCTTAAAAAGCAAAAGGTCTGTAGTGTCCGTAACCATGTTAAATTCATGTTGCAAATATCTACAAAAACAAAAGCAAAAAACAGTTCACACACTCATCTGGGCATGCATGCACTCATTTACTCGTTACAGCTGCATGTACTGTAATCTGAACTCGGGATCGAACAAGGAACCTTGAAATCGCAATAAATAGTTATCTAAGAAACATGTATCTATGAATATAAACAATATTTCATTAGTATCCCTTAAAACCTGCATGGAGTCAAAAAGACGTCTGCAGCTCTCGAGTGTCACTCGATCAATCCATGCCTGCTTGATCAAGTACAGAAATTTGTCACACAATCCACATGAGAATTCCTGCATTTTTAGGAATTTTTCCACGAAAGCAAACACCACAGCTTGAGAAAGTTAAAATCCTGCCACATATTTGTCCCGTCTCTTAACTAAAGCAGCTGATTCTAATCAGCACAGCCAGAGTTTATTAGTGACATCACCTGTGTTGTGCACAGGTAGAACTATAATATATGCTGTCTTAATACGTTTTTATCCACCACTGTAAAGAGCCTGCAGGTCACCTGGGCTGATCACACGTCCTCTTGGTGAGCCTGGTGCTCTTCTCAGACCAGGCAACGCTGCTTCCCGTGCTCTCAGGATGCTCTCGGTGGTGCACCTTAGAAGGCACTTAAACCATTTAAAGTGGAAAAAAAGTCTTGGTATGGAGCTTCTTCACCAGGCTGTTAATGTGACAGGACGGTGACGTCCTGCGTGACGTCCTGTGTGACCACCAAGGGAGAAGAAACTGTCCATTATGTGCACTAGGACCCACTTCAGCCTGTTATCAACTCCTTTGTTTATTATTAAATATTAATATTATTATTATGGGATGGGTGCTTTGAATTCATGGTTCAGCAGAAAAGATCATTTAAAATTAAAATGTTACTAGGAAAGCAATCATCCTTTTATGCCACGGCTATGCTAGAAAATTGCCCCTGCTCTCTGGTGGGCGGGGCGTCATCTCTCTCTTTTACAGTATGTCTAAACGTATTTATTTATCTAACCATGAGTCCATCATCTGTCCTGCTTATCCTGGTCAGGGCCTTAAGGAGCATGGAGGCTATCCCAATGAACTTGGGGTACATCCTGGATGAGGCGAAGGGTACATACACATACACACACACACACACACACACACACACACACACACACACATACAGACTGGAGGAAAGTTTCAAACCCCCATTCATGGAGATGTGTGGTGACAGAGCTAACCGCTGAGCCACATGCGTTGAACGAATAAAGTATCAGTTTCGGGTCGTTCTCCAGCATCAGATTTACATTTATTCTGATTTTCGAGCAGCGATTATGTGACGTTCATCACAACATTATATAACTGAACAAAGCACAGAGTTGAAATCCTCTCTCTCTCTCTGTCTCTTTTGGTCACCGAGAACTCTGTGACTCTCACAGACACTTCATAATCAGCTAACAGAATGAAAAGCCTTGAAATTTTTCACACACACACAGAGATCAGTGAAAGCGTGAGTGTTCGCATTTTAACATCAGTGCAGAGACGTGGGTGGCTGATAGCAGCGCCGTCAATTATACTGTTCATCACTTCTTACTCTCAGACACACACAGAGAGAGAGAGAGAGAAGCCAGTACAGATAAGAACAATATTATACCACAGTTATGTGCACACACACACACACACACACACACACACACACTGAGATGAAAGAAACTATAAATAGTCATTCCCTCCAAAAATGTACATAGCTCGTTATGGAGGAAACTGGAAAAGCATCTGCGCTGACACTGGAGACTCCTTTTGTGAATATTTATTAAACATGCTGTGAAATAAACGTCTCGTTTAAGGCATTTGCAAGACGCTTTGTTCCAGACTGGATTTAGGGGTTAAGGGCCTTGTTTAAGAGCCCAGCAGGGGCAGGGGTTGGAACTCACACCCTTCCAGTTCCATGCCTTAATCACTGAGCTGGTGGGAGCGTGTAGAGGTCGTGAATAACACATGTACCACCTTTTAATAATTAGTCAATTCATTAATTTATGCTTTTTTTAAGCTCAGTCTTTCCTCTAAAGAGGAAATTAACCGACAGCGCTGCACACTCGCACATCTGTCGCTCATTAGAAATGCAGTGACATAACGCTATGCACACCTAACAGTATGAGAAGCTCGCTGTATAGTCAAAGTATAGTGAAAGTATCTGTCATGTGTGCTACTGTACTGGAAGCCTCTGTATAATTTTTTTCCGCTTGTGCTCGTTTCAACCCCTCCAGCAGCGTTTGTACACCAGGCAGCCGAGTGTGTCCAGCATGTGTTCTCAGCTTAATTACAGCTCGTCTCGACGACCTCAGACGCTCGCCGTTAGCCTGCGCCGAACGGCCAACGGCACAACCGCTGAAGATCGGTCATCAGAATGTCGTTAAAAGGACATTAGCATCCCGACATCTCATATCTGAGAAATCCGATCGAGGTTTATAGTAACAGCCCGCAGAGGACGAACTGTTCCTAATGTGTAACTTTAGCTCGGGTGTTAGCTTCGTCAAATGTTGTGCTTCTGAGAATAGCTCGAATGAGAAGAGTCAGTGGGGAGGTATAGTACAATGCTGTGTTCATGCTAACTCGGAAATGGGAAGCGGGACATTATGTAGGAAATACGTCTTTTTCCATCAGTGTATTTAAGTTTTAAAGTAGGAGAGAACACGAACAACCAGTTGCCTAGCTAGCATTAGCAAACAAACACCCGTATGCTACAATGGCTTAGTGGTTAGTACTGTCGCCTCACACCGGTCCGGGTTCGATTTCCGCCCACAGTCCAAAGATATGCAGATTAGGCTAATTAGGCTAAAATGGGAATAAATACAATAGTGATCACCAGTGGCCTTAGCAGTCCCTAGCTGGACGACAGAGGTTTCTAGATGGAAGGATGGTTGGTCCACAATGCTAGCATTACTCACTCACTCATCATCTATACCACTTAATCCTGTATATAGGGTTGCGGGGGGCCTGGAGCCTATCCCAGGAGACTCAGGGAACGAGGTGGGGTATTGGAGGGCACACACATACACACACTAACACACTCATTTACACTCTCTGGTCAATTTGGTAATGCCAATTAGATTAATCTAATAATCTATGTAAATGCTAAAAAAGTGTAAAATTTGGACTGTGAGAGGAACCCGGAGTTCCCGAAGGAAAAACACCAGACACAGGGAGAACCAAACGGCCACCCTGGAGGTGCAAGGTGACAGTGCTAACCATTACACCACCGTGTGCTGCCCATGCTAGCATTAACCAACTGCTAATATTATCTGGCAAACATCAGTATGCTAACATTGCTTGATAATTAGCATTGCTTGTCAAACACCAGAATGCCAACGTTACCTGATTGCTAGCATTGTCTCACAGTTGCTAGCTTGAATCGTCTTGCAACAGGACGCTAGGATTACTTAACAAGAATTAGTGGGCAGACAGCAGTATGCTAATTTTACGCAACAGATGTGACGGAACTAAGTTTATGTCATGAGATAAGACAGTGTGTGTGTGTCTGTGTGTGTGTGTGTGAGAGAGAGAGAGAGAGAGAGAGAGAGAGAGAGAGATTGTTAGCTAATCCATACCCCAGGCATTTTTAGGAGTGTATGCTCTTGTGAGAAGAGATTCCTCAATAAGACTGGCTTCACCATAGTCCTATACGTACACACACACACACACACACACACACACACACACACACACAGAGAGATTAGCGCAAAATCATGGCATGACTGGTAAAAGGGTTAGTTGTTATCTGAAAGTGCTGTAGATAAAACCCAGCGATGAGGTGATTCTGAAGGAGGACGGGTCAGTGAGGGGAAGATTCCTCCTCCTGACTGGGAGCAGACAAGCTGAGCCATCTGTTCAGATAACACTCTATACGTACCACTCTCCCCCTCAGACACACACACACACACACATTGCATATATTGCTTCCAGATATCACACACACTCTCGTAGGCTACCTGCAAACCACAGGTTTATATAAATGTGCTTGTTCTAACACATTACACTGTAGTTTCTATAGTAACAGCTTACATGGGCTGGAACGAGACATAATCTAAGTCTATAATAAACCTATATAACTGTTCGTACAGTGATATTTCACGAAAGAGGTTCATTTGTTAATTTGTTTAGTGGTTTTGGAAGGTTTCTCCAGCGTGACTGCTTTGTAACAGTCAGACGTAAAGCTGTAACACCTCAGGAGTGTGTTTTTGTCATTTCTTTTTAACATGGGAAGCTGTAAGAGGGGTGGGGTGGGGGATATCCCCTTATACTGTCAACTCAGTTGTTGATTATTTTCCTCTAGCTGTACAACCTCCTGTTGTGTGTTTATTTCTTCCATACATTACTTTTGACTCCTACTACACAGTAATACAGGTATATCGGTTGTGTGATACTGTATACCCGTGCTCTCTGTAGGGTATAGAAATGTATGGTGATATTCTCGTATCGTATATTTACTATAGTATACAGTGAACGGTGGCTCAGTGGTTAACACTGTCGCCTTGAACCTCCAGGGTCCAAGTTCGATTCCCACCTGGAGGTTGCAAGTTCTCCCCATGCTTGGTGGGTTTCCTCTAGGCACTCCAGTTTCCTCCCACAGTCCAAAGACATGCAGATTAGGCTAACTGGCGTTCCCAAATTTCCCGTAGTGTGTGAAAGTGTGTGAGTGTCGACCGGAGGTTCTACCATGGTTGTAAAAATGGAAATAAATCCAATGGTCATTGGCCTCCATAGTCCCTAGTTGGACAACAGAGGTTGCTAGATGGGATGGACGGATGGATGGATATAGTGAATTTGAGTGCATTTGGGATTTAGACTAGCTGGATGTTGAATGCGCAAAGACATATAGTATAATAGATGTACTCCTGAATGCAGATGCTAAAGTTATTATGAAGAACTAAAGTTTATACTTCTTAAGTTTTTGAAGTTGTATTTCTTTTGTGATTCTTTGCTTAACACTCTATTTCACTTACTGTATCCTGTACAGGTTTGCAGGAGGCCTGGAGCCTATTCTAGGGGACTTGAGGCACTAGGCAAGGTACACCTGGGTACACCATTGCAGGGCTCACATACACACACTACGGACAATTGGAAATGATTATTAGCCAAATCTGGATGTCTTTGGACTGTAGGATGAAACCGGAATACCCGGAGGAAACCCACCAAACACATGCAGAACATACATACCTCCACACGTACAGTCATGAGGTGGGAATTGAACCCCAACTCTGGTGGTTCAAGGCCACAGTGCTAACAATTACACTACCATACTGCCTGCTTAAGCCTTTAATACATAAATTCTTATACAGTCAGTTAAGCGATGCAATGCATTGCAAATTCTAATGAACTATGACTTTTTATAATTCATTATGAATGACTTTAGAAAAATAATTGATATTTAAAAGCAAATGACATTAATGGTATAAAGGAAAAGAAAATTTGGTTTACAAAAGAAGGAAAAAAGAGAAAAAAAGCTGCAAGGAAAGTGAAAAAGCAGAAAAGTATGTTTGTGTGGATGAAAAGCTTTAGTTCACATTATTTGAGCATTGTGTGGTGGTTAGTACCAGACAGACTAGATTCTTCATCATTATCATCATCAGTCATTCATGCAATTAGCAGTCCATTACGTGGAAGAATTTGTGAGGTCAGGAATTCTGCTCTTGTCGGAAAGTGGTTGTTTTTTACAATCTGGGAAACTACCCCTAGACCAACCTTTTGCCTGGAGAACTGGTTGTACCAGTCAGGACTGTACGGTAGCAACGCAATCTACACTATACCAACAAATGTATTTGGCCAAAACTGTTCATTCTTAAATTCAGGTGTTTCAATCAGACCCCTTATCCCCAGTGATGAGCAATCTTAATACTTCAGCATACCAAGACATCTTGGACAATGCTTTGCTTCCAACAATTTGGGGAAGGTCCTTTTCTATTCCAACATGACAACATGAGTCCCAGTGCACAAAGCAAGAACAATAAAAACAAAAAATGGTTTAAAGAGTTTGTTGTGGAAGAACTTGACCGGCCCTAACACAGAGCCCTGACCTCAACCCAATCGAGCAACTTTGGGATGAACTGGAACAGAGATCGTAAGCCAGGCCTTTTCGTCCAACATCAGTGTCTGATCTCATAAAAGCTCTACAGAATGAAAGGACATGAATTTCCACAGAAACCCTTTAAAATTTTGTGGACGGCCTTCCAAGAAGAGTAGAAGCTGTTATAGCTGCTAAAAAGGGGGATCGACTGCATATTGAAGTATATGTACTTGGATACAATGTCAATGCAGGTTTTGTTAAAATACTTTTGTCCGTACATTGTAATTAGATTAAGGATTGGATTGTAGATTCATGAAATACTGGGAGTTTCGCGTTTAGAGTATTTAGAGTTAGCGTGAAAGAACAAAACACATCTGCTGAAACGGGGCAGGGGGGGGGGGGGTTCTAACAGGTGGGACAGGTTGAACAGGTCTTAGTGATGAGAATGTCCAGAAACCAGCTGGATTTTATCTGACAGGAAGCCTAAGGTAATTCAATAAGCACTCTTGACAACCGTGGTGAGCTGAAAAGCATCTCAAAACAAACTGAGCCCTGAAACTGGACAGTTCAAAATTGAAAGGAAATCATCAACACCTTTTTTACTTGATTAAACACCCCCAACTGTCAGGGAAGCAATGCAGTCATCACCTCATGTTTCTTTTTTTATTTTTTATTAGATCTAAATGCATAGCGATGCTTTAGTGCTAATGTTTACAGTGTAAAATCTGCAGCCTCATAAATATTTACATGCATTTGGATACTAAACCTTTTGACTAAAAAACAATTTGCATGTACGTTTGTAAAGAAATTTGTCAGCCACATAATCTGCATTTAACACCTCCACACACACACACACACACACACACGGACGGACGCACAATATCTCCATCCTGTACATGATTTCTCACGAACACACGGTCTCGCTGAATAATCACACACCGAGACATAAAACAACACCTTATTCACGCGTGCTGTTCTAAATACAGCCGAACACTCGTGAGGAATCGAACAAGCTGAAGGGTCTCCATGAGCTGGAAGAAACATGACACACCAACACCCGAACGTCTACCCATGTCATCCTACGGGATGGGTCAGAGGTCACTCTACCTCGTCTGAAAGGCCATATGGCGGAGAAGCTGCACAAGCTGATTTGAAACTCTTTAATTCTATTAGTCTTTGCGTGTGGTTTAATCCTTCATATTTATATGCCTTCATACTGTAGTTACAGTTAAATGTGGAATACAAGTTCATGTTACCACTTTGCCTTCGCATGCAGTGTTTCACTGTGAAACAGTGTGTGTGTGTGTGTGTGTGTGTGTGAGGCATCCTGTAAGATAATAATACAGGAAGTTGTGAAAATTGTGCATCATAAGGCCAGCATGGGAACAGTGACATGGACTTGTTTATGAAACTCATCCTGGTCAGGAAGTGTTCAATTTAGGAGTAAATTAAAAAAAAAAAAAAAGGAAAAAAAAAAGAAGCAGCGACTTTCCCGTCACATGATCCACCGAGGTAGATTTTCGTTAATCAAATTACCCAAGATGCATCACAGGATATCTGCCAGGCCAGTCAAACCCCCCAATCCCCCGACCCCTTCCTCTGAATCCTTGTGTCCTTATCACACACAGTCACACACACTCACGGGAAATGAGTCCTTTCTGCATAGATTATCTCAAGCTGAAATATTTTAGACACGAAAATAAACATTCAATAATAATAATAATAATAATAATAATAATAATAATAGTAATGATATTGTACACATTTTTTAAATAAAATTTTTAAATAATTCTCTGCAGCAGGTAGGTAGGTTTTGAACTTGCTTTCCTGCGTTGGCTGCAGAAATGTGATATTCTGTTAAGATTTGTATCGATGACCAAAAACAGGAACTACAAGCTGAATGTGATGCACAGAATGTTCTTTTTTAAACACTGCATGACACATGGTTCTAACACCTTCTCACTCTGTGGTGTTTCCTGATTTTTCTTTCTTTCTACACTGTAAAACAATACTGAAGGCGTTTATCTAAAATACACAATAATCTCCTCTGAACAGTTGATATTGAGCTGCTGGTTAAGGTTAACTGGTCATTTCTGAGGCTGGTGACTCTAAATGAACTTCTTCTCTGCAGCAGACGTGAGTTTTGGTCTTACTTTCCTGTGAAGGTCTTCATGAGAGACAGTTTCATCATGGTGTTCGATGGGTTTCACAAATTCACTCGACACAACACTGTTCTTGCAAGTGACCTTCATGTTTTAAAATAACGATCGACTTTTGTTGTTGTAACATAATTACATAATGACTTATGTGTTATTTCATTGTTTTGAAATCTCCAGTATTGTTCTAGCCAAAAAAACTAAACAAAACACTGAATTAGAAGGTGTGTCCAAACTTCTGACTGGTACTCTAGGTGTACTTACAGCAGTTGTTTCAACTTGCATTAAAGGAAGCCAAAATGATGTGATGGTGGTAATGTCACTGATGACATCGGAGAGTTTCACAGAGGGCCAGTTCCCCCAAAACCCACTATGAATTAAAAAGGAACAACTGTATTTACCCCTTTTTATAATAGAAATGACCTCACTTTTTAATTCTCTTAAACTAATTTAATTTAATAAGAAGAATAATAGACTTCTACATTATTATGAAGTTATTTTTAATTGAAGTAATGTGTCTCTTGCTACATCTTTTCTATACATTATATCGATCCTCTTGTGTCTTTTACCTTTATTTTGGACTGCCATTATATAGTTCTTTGTGTTTTATTTGTTGTAATTAATGTTTTTTTTTGTTGTTATTGTTGTTGTTGTTGTTTAACTGTATTTAATGTGTTTTGTATTCTATTTTATATTGTTTCAATAAATAATAAAAAACATTATTACTATTATTATTATTATGAAAAAAATTTGTAAATGAATTGTTTTTATTAAAGAATTTCTTGCGAACGATAAGAAGATATTATAATATTTAAATCATAATGGTGCTGTCATTCCCACATATGATATTTTTAACCCTTTTATATTTTAAACCTCTCAGTTTACACTGATACTTTGCACATTCTGTAAATCCTAATTTATATTTTTATATATATATATTTCAGTTTTAATTCTATTTTATTCTGTAACTTTTGTAAATTTGAAAATTTGTATATTCCAACCTAAAGTGGTATGTTATTTCTTTTATTTTTTTTATTGAAAATTCTATCTTTAGTTTAATTGTATTATCCAGTGCAATTTTTTTTATAGTTATTTTTTTTGTAGCAGAATCCTTCTATTTTATTCTCACTCACTTATCGTCTATACCACTTTATCCTGTATACAGGGGGCCAAGAGCCTACCCCAGGAGAACTAAGGCACGAGGTGGGGTACTGAAGGGCACACATACACACACTCATTCACACACTACGGGCAATTTGGGGAACGCTAATTAACCTAATCTGCATGTCTTCGGACTGTGGGAGGAAACCGGTGTGGCAATATGTTCATGATGATTTAAACTAAAAAAATAAAAAAATAAAAAAATGAATCATAGTTTTTGTATAATAACTGACTCAGCCACTTTACTGATGCATTAATGTACTGCTGGGATACATAAGCTTCCTGTTGTCATGGTAACAAGGACAAGGACATGTGCATACATTTTCTTCAGACCACAGGGCATGTAGTTTTTTGTTTAGCCCAAGTGTGTGTGTGTGTGTGTGTGTGTGTGTGTGTGTGTGTGTGTGTGTGTGTGTGTGTGCGTGAGAGAGAGAGAGAGAGATGAAAAGTAATAAAAAAAAGTAATAAAGTGCCAGTAGTGGATGGAACAGTAAATAAGTGCCAGTAGTGGATGGAACAGTAAATAAGACAGTGAGGGAAAGAGAGTAAAGATCAAAAGGAAGGTAAAGAGAGAGAGAGAAAGAGAAAAAAATGAAGGAAGAAAGATAAAACAAGCAAAAATGATGAGGAGAGATGTAAAAGTAGTGAGTGAGAAAAAAATTACAAAAAGCAGGAAAGAGAAGGAAAAAGAGAGATAGAAGCAAGAGAAGAAAGAAATCAACAAAGGCAGACTGGAGCAAAAAAAAGAAAGAAAGGGAAACGGGTCAGGGTGAGAGCGAGGAATGTAGATGAAAAAAAAAAGAAAAAAAAGACTAAAAGAGAAAAACAGGACAAGACAAAGATAAGGGCAGAAACGAAGGAAAGGGAGAGTGAGATAAAGAGAAAGAAACAGGAGGGAGAGAGAAAGAAGAAGAGAGAAAGAAGTCGACGTGATGGAATGAAGGGGTTTAAGAAAGAAGAAAGCGAGAGAAAGGATGAAGAAGAGGAATGAAAGTAATAAATAACAGTAATGAGAGAAAGAGTGGCAGAGTCAGTCATAATGTGAAGACAGGAAGTCTCAGACGGAGCCACCCTTCCTTCCTGTGCAATGCTGGGATTACAGGCATGTTGCTCTCGCGTATATACACACACTCACACACACACATTCACACACACACACACACACACACACACACACACACTCACACACACACACAAATACACACTGGAGTGCTTGCACCTGAGCAACTCATGCACTTCCTCCTGCTGCAGCAACAGGAAACTGGGCCACATCACTCCTCTCTCCATCTCTCACACACACACACACACACACACACACACACACACACACACACACACACACACTTTACATTTATAAACACAAACACAGACACACAGAGACGCCTGTTTCATGGCAGACACTCGGCCACTTCCTGGCCACAAAAGAAAAGAGAATAGTGATGTCACACTTTCCTGCTCACTCGCCTGTTGGGACACCATGTGTGTGTGTGTGTGTGTGTGTTTGTAGACCCCAGCTGTTTCACTCAGGGTCTCAGGCAAAACAGCAACACACAATCAGCACAATACACAACTCACACATGTATTCATTATTAATACACAATCTATAAATGATCTATTAATAAATAATAAAACACACACACACACACACACACACACACACACACACACACACACACACACCTGTTAACTCCTCAGGAAAGACTGCATGTGTGCACTCCACAGCTGGTGTGTGTGTGTGTGTGTGTGTGTGTAGAGGGGGGGGGGGGTAAGTATTAGGAAAGAATGAAAGAATTCTTTCCTAAAACTGAGAATGATAGAAACAGCGTAAACAAACAAACAAACAAACAAACAAACAGGGCTATAGGCTTTCCTCTTGTGTTAAAAAGAGAAAAAAATGTGATAGTTAGACAGACAGAAATGCATGTGACTACTGCGAACAGTGTGTGTGTGTGTGTGTGTGTGTGTGTGTGTGTGTGTGTGTGTGTACTGTACCTATGACTGTGCATATACTGTATATGCCTGTGTGTGTAAGTATGACGGTGTGTGAGTGTGCACATGAGTCTGTGTGTATTACTGTGAGCATGAGTGGGTGCATGACTGTGTGTATATGACTTTGTTTGTGTGCATGACCGTGCATGTCTGTGACCATGTGTGTGTGTGTGTGTGTGTGTGTGTGTAGGAGAAAGAGACAGATAAAAAGCTCATTATTCTTCTGCTGTTGTTGT
>JAOTRS010000032.1:2389835-2402598 GCA_028565755.1 Dinotopterus cunningtoni
CTATAAAAAAGCAGCCGAAAGAAAGAAAAAAGTGGAAAAGAAAGAAAGACAGGAAGATAAAACGGACAAACAGAAAACAAAAGACGGATAAAAGGAAAGAAAGAATTTAAAGAGAAAAAAGTAAAAGAAAAAGAAAAAAGTGAAAAGAAAAAAGACAAAGATTAAAGAGAAAAAATAGAAAACAAAAGACAGAGAAAAAGAAAGAAAGAATTAAGAGATAAAAGTAAGAAAGAAAGAAAGAAAGAAAGAAAGAAAGGCATGGTATTTGAATAAATAAATGGTCAGTCATGGTAAACTGCTGTAATGTGAGATGAACAAAACACTTCAGAATTCGCTTGTTGTCAGAAATAAAAACTCTGGGTAGCAAATGAAACTCGGCTTCACGTCTGGCCGCATCGCCCCTCGCCGCCATTGATTAATTTCCTGAAACCCTGCGTCTCGCTGTGTTTTACTCCTTGACCGCAGTTTGGTTTGGCGCATGAATACTATTACGTTTAGGCATTTGGCAGATGCTCTTATCTAGAGCGACTTAAGTCAAAAGACTTCCAGTCATTGGATAGATCCCTACAATGGGTTAAGAACCAAGTACCAGCAGTCAAAGACAGTTGGGAAGGTTTTTTTTTTTTTTTTACCCAAGTACTGAAGAAACAGATATGTCTTAAATCGTCGTTTAAAGATCGCCAGAGACTCTACATGCATACATCTAGTACATGCACTGTTGCAGCGTCATGCTTTAGCCTATACCTCATCATCAGCCTCGTGACAGGAAAAGCACAAAAACAAGAAGGCGTTGAGGTCACAGCTCGGGTCAGAACTGAAAACGCTCGACACATACATAGAGGGCATATCAAAACCACAAGCTGGCAAACACACCAGTTTACACACTACACCACACCACACTCTCACAACCAAGCATCTCAGCTGATGGTTTCCGCTTAAGGATGGCTGTCTAGCCAAGTTCATGCGGTCACATCACAAAGTCAAAGAAAAAGAACTGAAATCGCCATAGTGTCAGTACTGAAGGGGAAAAAAAAAGAAATGAACGATTTTAACCTTTGATTAGTGATAGCTTATTATACAGATAATTATAACAAAAGGGAACAGATGATGAAGTAGCATTTAATCAGTCCAATAGTTAACCAAAATGACTTAAACTTAGTGTATAAGTAGCCTCCAGGTATATAAGTATATCCAATAGTATATACTTATATACCTGCAACGTCATGTGTCTGACGATGCTAATTTAGTTTTGCACAGTAGCTACGAAGCTAATCTAAGCTAAACACTTAATCTCACCCATGTCACTCCATCTTTGAGGATTTTCCACAACATCAGGACACCCAAGTGGTTTTGTTTATTCTTACATATGGCCTTTTAGGAGGCGGAGCTTAGAAAAAAATTATTTTCCTTTAAAGCAGGTTATGGCTGGCCAAAATGGCTGCCACTATAAGATGCTCAGTTTTTATTATCGTTATATATGACAATAACGGTGCTTTGACACTAGACTAGACAACGATTCGTACCATTCTCACATTAATACCCTCTTACATTAGTAATATCGTTCTGTACCCGAGTACACTTGCGTTTTTACACTCTCTAGTACAGCAGGTTGCAGTAAGCGTGTAGCTGGTTATGCGTGCCACTGATAAATGCAAAGGGAAGGACACAATCATTACGATTTTGGTATTGTCATTGATTTACACTTGGATTAATTCACTTTCTGGCGAAAAGTAATTATGTTTAAAAATCATTTGAAAATTGAGAAACATTTGAACAGAAATTAATCAACAGGCTTAAACCTATAAGTTTCTATTTATCTTGACCATATTCATTTATTCGTTCATCTTCCATACCGCTTATCCTGTACAGGGTACCTGGTGCCTGGAGAGCCTATAACCCAGTCTTTGGGCACGAGGCGGGGTACACCCTGAATAGGGTGCCAATCTATTTCTGGGTACAAACCAACACTACGGGCAACTTTGGGAACGCCAGTGAGCCTAATCTGCATGTTTTTTGACTGTTGGAGGAAACGAAAGCATAGGAAGGAAACCCACTCAAACCCGACACACACAGACCCCAAGGCAGGAATCAAACCCGGACATCGGAGGTGCAAGTGCACCGTGCCGCCCCCTTGACTATACTCGGAAAAAAATTAAAAGGGAAAAATACTGTGTACTTTTTTTTTTTTTTGCTGAATCATTTCTTTTAAATCTTTAAAGACTCAACAAGATAGCATCTCTGCTATTTAATATCCTGAAAGAAGCGCTGTATAAAGGGACAGTGTCAGTTTCACCGCCACAATCAGGAGTCAGAAACCTGATCGAACATGTTACAAAGTTTCCACTCTGCAGGTTTCTAAAACAAAGCCTTCATAAGCGATCTCACACAGGGACGAGCGAGTTTCCCACAGCTCCTCAGGCATGTTCAGAGCCGGGCTTTATAGGCAGCAAACAAAATTACTGTAAACAACAACAACAAAAAAATTGTAGAATGGAAGCAGTGGTGTGTGTAGAAAGAAGGCATGTTCAGACATGCTGGTTGTAATCGGTGTCTTTACCAGGGGTCATGTGATCTCCATGCGCACTGAGAACAGCCACGCTTCCTGCGAGGCATTCAGGGAATCTCTGTGTTCCTAAAAAGAAGCTTTCCTTTGTTTACATACTTCTTTACTTATCAAGATCGGAGTTTGCTTTCTTTACACGTTCAGTCATACAGGATGATTAATACGTTCAGCGCAGCGCTACGCCGGACCGCGTCTTTCTGTTTGTCTGGTAAACTCGTTTATCGTGACAACATTTAGTACAGTAAACCTTCTCCATCGTGACTCATGTCGTTCTTGGAATTTTATCTCATCGCACACCTCGCCCAAGCAGGTCACACTGTATGAGCGTTAACCTTGTTTCTGAGAACTTATAGAAGGACAAGCTGGATGTGCTTCAGACATAAGAGCGACCCAGATACATACATACTGTATATCAACAGGCGCGCACATACACACACAAAAAATTCAGTTCCTTTTGCAATAAAAATTTTTAAATAGCACCATCATATTATTTGCCCTCCAAAGGTAATGTATCAGCAGAGGCACGCTCGGGTGTCTGGAATTTGCATTAATGTTGTTAATAACAAGTTAAGAAAGCTTACACCTGCTTAGTTTTAGACCTACCAACGCCAAAAGCACGTCATCACACACTCATCTCTTCCTCTTAGATTCATTGCTGAGGTTTCTACCATTCTATGACACCAGAGGTGTGTTTATACGGATGCTAATATTCCACTAATAATCGTTATAGTATAATTATACTTCGTGTAAACACCTCAATCGGAACAGTCTCTCTCGACCTGGCTCGACTGGGAATGAATTTTTCAGAATCAGAATGAGCGAGGTGTAAACCTGTGATAAATTTGCTCAATCGGTAAATATTAGCCGTGTAAACATTTAATCTGATCGTTTCTCTCTTGTTAGAATAAATATATTCTTTTGGCGAATGTTTGCTTCACCTGTCTTTACTTTCCTTCACTGGGTCTCTGACTGAAAAAGAAGCACAGATTGGCTCACATTTCGTATATAGTAAAGTACAGTGCTGTGCAAAAGTATAAGTGATTTCTTGATTCGACAGGTCTGGCAGTAATAAGGTCTGGGTATGGTGAGAGAGAAATTTAACTCAGCTTTCCAAAAAAAAAAAAAAAGTGGTTAATCACAGTTCATTAATGATTTAGCAAGGGAAGTGGGGGCAATTACTTTTTCACAAAGAGCCAGGCAGGTTTGGAGAGCTTTTTTTCCATCTAAAAACTGCATTTTGTATTTACTCTGGTTATCTTTGTGTAGTATAAAATTAGTTTGATGTGTAATATTAAAACGTACTTGATAATTATATTTGATATTTTATTCTATAAACAACCAAAAAAATAAAAAAATCTGGATATAAATGTTTTTTTTTTCTTCACAGCGCTGTATCTAACCAATCATGAATGAGACTGAATTTGTGTAAACAATCCTAACGCAGAAAGTGGGATTTATTGTAAAAGATGAAAAACCTGACCTAACCTCAAACTTCATTTCAAAGCAGATGAAACGCTTTCACAGCCAACAGGACAAAAATGTTAGAATTCTGATTAAATGCTTCAAATATGTAAACACATCTTATCAGATCAGCATTCATGTAAACAGTCGAGTTTACTGAGATTGAAAAAATATTGTTTATGTTGTTTATATAAAAAGGACAAAGGGTTCATCACAGAGTTAAACCCGAGATCGTACGTTAGAAGTGTTCCAAGAACAAATAACTCGACGGAATGCTGCGGCACGTTTTCGACAAACACGGCGAAGAAACGAGAGCAGCTTCCATTCTTAAAGGTCAGGATTTAACTCTAGATCTTAAATCTCTATCGAACATTTCATAATTGTTTAAAGCACCAAATAAACAACGCGACGTGGTTTAGTTCTGAGTCACTTCTGTCATTCTGACATGACCTGACATAGAGGGCTCACCAAGCCGAGGGATGTTTGTGTCATACAGTATACAGTAAGTGTGATGATATAACCTACATTCATGCAAATCTTCGCGCACAAGGGACATGCCGTGGCTGACTGAAAGGGAAATTGCGGCTAAATCGTACAAAAGACTTCTCTTAGCCTGACGATTTACAGCTTCTACAACGCAAGAGACTGACAGATGGAAGTAGAGGAAGGTAGGAAATTGTGGCTTTCTGAGCATAATGTGCCATTTCAGGAGAAACCTGGCAGAGCGAAAGGAAAGCCAGCAGCATGGGTGACAGCAGAACCACCCACTGCACCGAAAGCCAAGCAATCAACGCGGCGCTCTATGCCGTTTAATTCCTGTTTACTAGACCAAGGTTACCTGAGACTCGGGTTCTTGCTGAGCGACTGCACACATCAAATCCGATACATCTGATTTCTAATCGCTCCCTTTCTCGCTCTCTCTCGTTCTCGTCCCTGCTCTCACACGAGCGTTTCTGAACGCCTTCAATCACTCAAACTTCACCAAACAAACAAAAGCATAACAGCTTGCTGTGTGAACTTCACCTGGCTCATTTGAAACAAAGAACGGCGGCGAGAGAATCTGATAATTATGACGCTTATGTAACATCACACCTGTAGTACAAACCATTTTCTTCCGCTAACAGACTAATTAAATAAAACAAACCTTTTTTTTCTTTCTTTTCTGAAAAAAGGTTCATTAGCACACGTTGTACTTTGGGCTGGCTTCCCAGGCGCAGGTTGACGCTTGCTAATTTGTACCATTTGTCAGGATTTTACATAAAAGGAAAAAAATTAAATAACACTATAAGCAGTTTCTAGCTAAGGGGATTTATGTGGAAAATATTTTAGCCCTTTGAAAAATGTTTATTCTGTTTAAACAGAGATGTTCCACATTTTTACGTAAGCAGATTAACCTTTTTTTGTTTGTGTGGAAAACAATTTCTGACAGGAAAAACGCCCTAATTACACAATAACTGGGACAAATTTGACACTTAAACAACAGATTCCTGACTGAAGCCGTTTAGCTATAGCTAGCATGTTGCTCTAAAAGTCTTTAACACACACAATGTAAACATTGTGCGACTGCGAAAATATTACGAATCCATCAGGAATATCAACATTTACCTCAGATATGTTGGTGGTTTACTTGTAAAAGACTCGATAGTGGCGCTACACGCTAGCTAGACTTAGCATCGAGGGCACGCTGAGGCGGCATATCGCTAAACATCAACTTGTGATTTCAGAGCTATGAAAATGTTTTAAGCGTCTGAGACTTTTAAAAACAAGGCAAAAACAAAAGCGAGTATGAACTCTGAACTCTAAAGCAACAGACAAAACTAAAAACTAGCAAGAGAGAGCTGTAGTGAGACAGCAAAACAGCTGGACTATGAAGAAAACTAAAATTCTTCTTGGGTTGAATCTGGGAAATTAAGAAATCTCTTTTTGACCTGAAATAAAATAAAAAAATAAAAAAATAAATAAATTAAATACTAATAATAATTACAGCAGAATCAAAGACACGTTTGTTGGAGTTACTGTGAACTGTGATTACTAGCTGAAATATCCATCCATCCACCTAGGAACCTCCGTAGTCCAAATAGGGACCATAGAGACCAATGGTGACCAGTGTATTTACTCCCATTTTTACAACCATGGTGGAACCTCCGCTCAAAATTCACATGCTCAGGGCAACTTGGGAACGCCAATTAGCCTAATCTGCATGTCTTTGGACTGTGGGAGAAAACCGGAGTACCTGGAGGAAACCCACCAAGCATGGGGAGAACATGCACACAGACCCAAAGCAGGAATCAAACCCAGACCCTGGAGGTGCAAGGCGACAATGCTAACTACTTAGCCACCCTGCAGCCTACATAAGCTCAAATATAAGTCATAATAAATAATAAAATGTAATATTATTGTGCTGTGGTTTTGTTTCACGAGTACCAATTTATTTAGTTTTAGCGTTAAGAGCGTACGATCAATCTAAGCTGGTCTCATGGTCCCAGCGTGTCTCAAGAAACATTCCCAACATGTCCATGAAATCACTACCTGAACTAAAGGACACTCAGAGTTAGTATTATGAGCAACATGACAGATTAAAAAAAATTATTTCTTTTTTTAAATAACAATTCTTAGTTTGTACATGTACAGTACTGTGCTAAAGTCTTTTCACCAGTCACTATATTATCTTCAGTATAAATGTGATATTTTTATCATGTCCATACTATTATATACAAAACCATTCACTGTTTCCAAACGCAACTTTAAAGTTAATAAATAAATAACATTACAGAAGAATATTTGCATGCCTGGAAAGAAAGCAACAAGTTACATAACAGACCAGTTTTCAGATGCAAAAAAATAATAATAATAATGTAGGCTCTCCTGGGGTTTTCGCATCAAAATAGAAAAGAGTGAGTGTGACAAAGTTAACAGAAGAACTCCAGCATACGGGCCTTGGGAAGATACAAAAAGAAATGCCATAAGTGAAGATGACTTTTATAAAGAGTACTAAAGTGTAATAAAATAAACAGTTACTATTTGGTGTGAAAACTCCTTGTTTTAGGTGCAGATGTGTGCAGGTTTATAAGTAAAACAGCTGTTAGGTTTTACTGAGCGTGCTGGAGAATGGCCGGGTTCTTCTGGAAACTTTGTCACACTCTCGCCTTTCTAATTTCATACAAACCTCAGGAGCTTACATTAGGGATTTTGTTTCTATCTAAAAAACTGTAGCAAAGTTATATGCTGCTTTCTTTACAGAAAAAAAAAAGTTTCTTTTTAACTTATGTTTGGAAATAGTGAATGGTTTTGTATGTAAAAATGCAGACATGATAAACATACAAAACATTTGTACTCTAGATAATGCGGTGCCTAATCCTGTTCTAAAGTACTGTATAAACGTCTACAAAGACAGAAATCACACCACACGCCTTAACTATAAACCTAGCTTTTTCCTGATTTTTCCAGTCACAGTCAGTCACATGTGATGTCATGAGATGAGACCTGCAGGTAGCTCAAGGCTCGGGGAAGGTTCGCGATTTCAAAGCACGTCAAACAAGCCTTTTAGACACAGCCGAGAAAACAAAAGTAGACGTTTTCGAGAGGAAGAAACGCTACGCTGGGCTGAAGTGCAGATCCTCATTTTTGATATCCGCACCGATCTTCCAAAAACAAAGCACGAGTTGTGTTTCACAATCGGACTCCGAATCCGACCGTGAGAGTCGCCCATGTTGTTTGTGCCAGGGCGGTGTCCGTCTCAGCTGTGTTTGGACAGGCCCCTTCGCTCAGGACGAAACCTCACATGTGGAGCACGGTTCAGAGACAAGCCCAGACGGCAGAGCGGCAGCAATGAGAAAAATGACAGGAATCTTTAAAGGGGTTATTCCCAGCGCAGAGCGATGCCGTAGCCCGAGGCCTGAGCCGCGTCTGCTGCGGTCTCGACAGACCGTCTGTGTGCTGCGCTATAGCCCACTCATCGACGAAACCCAGATCAGGGTGTACAAAAGGGGCAAGAGAACTACAGTACAACAATCTAAAGCTGATGGCTATAATAGTCTCTTCTAAAATAAAAGTGCTACTCTTACAGGCATAAACGTAACTGATTCAAGACCAAAAATAATAGAAATGCTTATCATAAATGAGTATAAATACATCCTTAGAAGCAGGAATCTCTAAACATCTCAGAATTAGAATTCTATTTTAATTTTACTGTGATAAATCAGTTCTTTACGCATTTGCTCTTTCTTTTCTCCCCTCCTTCATATTAGCTTGTATTAGGCTTTAACATTCTCATTCATTTAATATTTCCTGAAATATCAGAATAAATATTTTACTCTCAGAATATTAATCCGTTTTCATTAAAACGATGCACATATGTGATTGAGATATGAACCTTTCCTGTTTAGCATGGCTACGAATGCACACGCTCCTGAAAGAACAAAAATGACAACCTTTGATTACAGTTTAAGGAAAACGAAAGCACATTACGCCTCGCAATATTTCATCTAAAAACCCAAAGTAGATCCGGGGTGTGGTGCGTTTTTTCGAAACATGTGGTTTGACCTTAGGGAGAAGAAGTAGGGCTTTAAACTATTACACCGAACCCAAGAAGGAAAAAAAAATGGAGAGAAACAAACACAGACACCCCCCACAGTCACCACCCACACGCTCGCTGGTTGTGTTAGAACACTTCCTCTGACACAGCTAGCATCTCGGCAGAACAGAGACATAGCGCTGCTGCGCGCACGGCTAAAAGCCAGAACACTCGAGCTGATATTAGAGTGCAGTGCAGCGAGCAGAAAAGCTACGCAAATCGATACCAACGAGCAGGACACATGATCCGGACAAAGCTCGGACACATGGGGACTTAGCGATGTACAGACGTCATGCTGACGATTAGATTAAAAAAATATCAGTTTGACCCTCAAAATAAGGAACAACAGACTTGGTCACTGGGTATACGATGCAAATCAGGATCACATGGGAATCTGTATCTTTCTCTTTCTCACACACAAAACGGAGCCTCGGGCTGTCATGTCTCCGCCATGAGAGCCACATGACCCAGTCATCAACAGGCCTGTGACATCACAGTCACCCACCGCTCATGAACGAGCAGTTAGAAAGAAGAAGAAAATAAAGCTGTGCGCTGTACAAGGAAGTAAAACTACCACAGAAACAGAAAAAAAGGGAACATGACAGGAAACCCTCCTCGGTGAAGTGGAAATTTAAATGCTATATCTACAGGAAATAGAAATTACTGACTTGGTGTGTTACACACGATAACAGAATGAAGACACGCCAAAGCGAATATCTACACATCGGCACCAAGAAGGAGAAAACGGAAAAAAAAAACCCACACAACTTATTTTCCATCGACAGCCAAGAACGTTAACGTCTAGGGTACAGTAATATAAAAAGCCAGCATGCACTTCCTCAATCGCGGGCACCTGGGCAGTAGACTGCCATGCCGGTTCTTCCATACTTCTAACCCTCAGGGGGTGAATGCAACATGTACAGGAATGATTCAGAAGACACGTCAGTGCATGCATGCAAAACCATCCGAGCGTTTTCTGGGTTAGCTGAAAGCACTTTATCTCTACATAATACCCACAACCGCTATTGGACTCCAGCAGCGCTGAAGAACAAATATTATAACCACCATAACATATCAAGATCATCTCGATCGATCAGCCGAGCACCACGAGCGCTTTTAAAAACCAGATATCGTCTCGAGACATGATTTGATTTAAAAAAAAAAAAAAAGATCTTTATCTAACCTGAGCTCTGAGAGAGAGAAGAGAGTTAATAGTTCACACGTGTATACAGTATATAATTATAATTTTACACATTTAACTTAAACACAGCGTAATTTAAAGCCAAGTTTTAAAGAAAGAAGAAATTCCAGATATTCGTTTAAGGCTAGGACAAACTCCCTGAGACGACATAAAGAACAAACCCTGAGAGAAACCAGACTCGAAAGAAAACCTGTGACACCTGGGGCGTTCGAGTCAAACCGGGACTGAAGGCGTGAAAGCGATCAGCATGTACAGGCGACTTCAAGCACGGTACTGTGACAAGACTCTTAGCCGCAGTAAAAGATCTGAATGTCGATCCCAGCCAAGGTGGCTCGAAACGTCTGATCCTTTCAAAAGATTTCACATTGACATCGCCAACTTGCGTGGGAACTGTACACACAATCATTCACCAATACCACTTGTACATCACAGAGACTCAGCTGTACAGTCCTGACCTCACTCCAAACCATTTCCTGATTAAAGGAGTTCCTGGGAGGCCAGCGTTTCAGACATGAAGCAGGGAGTCTGATCAAGTACCTGTATCTGAGGAAACTTTCCACCTTGCACTAGTGAAACACTGGGATAAGTGCATTAGTGTAGAAGGGGATTGTATAGAGAAATAACGGGAGATTTTACTCTCATAATTGTTTCAGTAGAATGACAGCACTGCAGGTGAAACTCAAAAGACAAGCTGCGGAATGAAAATGAAAACTGGGATTTAAAAGATCAGATTGCTGAATTGCAGAAGACTTTTGAAGCTGTTCACATCCATAAAAGCACAGACAAAACAAACCCTAATCTCCTCCAATCCTGCCGACTCCAAGCATCACTTTCCTCCTTTTATACCAATAGCTCGATTCTCAGAGAGCGTTTTTTCCGATGGAGCACAAATCACACCGATCGATGATGTAAGCCGAAATCATCTTTAACTGCATCGTTAGTAGATTTCCATCATAGCGAACTTGTTAACACGATCTGATCTCAAACAATTCAGATGATTCAGAATTCAAGATCATTTCAAGATATCATATCACCTCTGAGAGTGTGACAAGACTACTCAGGTTTAAACAGTTTTCAGAGTGTAGTAGAGTTATGTCTCATAGCCCTTAGCTGTGGAATGCGACTCCTGCTCTTTCGCCGGGAGCATGCGGAGGTCACGTGACACGCCCGCTCCTCCTGCGTTTCCCAGACCGACGTGCTAAGCTTCTCCGTGTTTACAATTGCATCTAAGTGCATTAGACAAGCTCGTACCCCCCGCCCCCCCCTCTCCCCGGAGTGCAGCCCTGTCAATCAGGGCACGCTACTTAGCGCCGTGATTGCACCTCACCTCTTTAAAAGTAGCTAACTCACCGAGGCAAACAGCATTACTCAGGCAGCTTTCGTTTCTATCCAAGCGCTAACCGCATTATTATAACCACCATTACATATCAAGATCATCTCGATCGATCAGCCGAGCGTCACGTGCACTTTAAAAACCAGATATCGTCTCGAGACATGATTTGATATCAGACGTAAAGGATGAAGGGGTGCACGTGCGCACCAGGATAGAGAGAGAGATAGAGAGATTCAGAGATACGTGTGTTGATGTTTCGGTTCTGGTGTACTCGATCAAACTTCTCGTTCTTAGGTACACATTTGTGATTACTTCTGTGGGTGCTATGTGCTCACACCAAATTTAGGCAGCTTTCAGTTCTCTCCAGCAGCCACTACCAGGACATATCGCAGTCATAGGCGTACTATAATAAAACATCATTTCTAGCATATTATTATTATAATAATGAGAGAAAACAGCGTTAGAAGGTACAACGATAAAGGATAAAGTGAAAAACACTGGGTATATTTTTTAAAAATGCAATTTGTATTAAAAGTCTTTTTAAACATTCAGAGCAGCTGTTAAAAAGCCGCTCTGCATTTTTAAACGTACAATCAGGTTAGAATTTCAAATGCATCATACATCACATTTTTTTGTTTGTTAAAAAAATAATGAACAAAAACTAAAACAGAACACTGGTCTAGAGATAGTGGATTACGGTGTGAGTCAAGAGAGCTCCGAGAGCTCCAGTACCTGTAATTTTTATACCCTATTTATTTATCTTTTTGGCCAAAAAAAAAAAAAAAATAATAATAATAATAAAAAAGACCAGCTTTAAATGAAAAAACAAAACAATGAAAGGCCAAATTGTGATCCAAAAAAGAAGGTGATTCCTTTGACAGAAGGCGTTATGAACACTTTGTAACACCTCTTTTTTTTTGTTAAAGTGTAACAGTTTAATAAGTACTTCCTCAGACCTTCTCTCAGGTTGGCACTAAAAATGGAAGGCACTCGACGCATGCGTCATCACGACGTCCTTACGTCACCACAGTAAGGTCCTCGCGCACGCTGAGTTAAAGGAAACAAAACAAACAAACAACAACAAAAGAAAAAGAAGTCGCTTTGATTGGTGTGGTTTCGGAATTCTTTTTTGTTTGTTTGTTTGTTTTGAAATAATATTCAACATGAAAAGAATCCCAAGGTTGTTTTATGTGTTTGTTTTTTTGCAGATCCTTCGAGTCGTCGCAAAACGTAATCCTCCATGACGTCATGTGTAACTTCAAAGTGAAGTTCGTAATTGTGTATCAATTATTATTATTCTCCTCCTCGCGAGACTCCGAACATCACATTTTTAAAAAATGAAAGAAGGGAAAGAAAAAAATACTTCCGACTCGAAGACGTCGATTAGTTTCCATGGTTACCAGATGCTACTATGTTACCAGTAAGTGTCAATCCGCAGCAGCGTCTAAAACCGGAAGTGATCCTGCGAAAGCAGGCCAGAGGCTAAAAAAAAAAAAAAGTTTTGTGAATCAGTTTGGGTTGTTAAAAAAAAAAAAAAAAAAAAAAAAAAAAAAAACTAGGCCCCAGATGAAAAATCGGAAAAACGGCGGTGAGGGAAAAAGGGTAGATCTCGGTGGGCCCCGTATCAATAAA
>JAOTRS010000032.1:2413705-2425563 GCA_028565755.1 Dinotopterus cunningtoni
AAAATGAATTTAATCCATTTTAGAATAAGGCTGTGACATAACAAAATGTGGAAAAAGTGAAGCGCTGTGAATACTTTTCGGATGCACTGTATATAATATAATATAATATAATATAATATAATATAATATAATATAATATAATATAATATAATATAATAGCAGATTGTAGATTCTACAACACAAATATACATCGACAAATATCAATCTGAGAGAAACGATTTCATTCACACACACACACACACACACACACACACACAGACACACACACACACACACACACACACACACACACATTCATGCACACACTTTAAAATCTTAGCCTTGACTGACAAACAACAGGCCCCAGGGTCCTCCTCATCACACACACACACACACACACACACACACACACACACACACACACACAAAACCTGTCAGCGTCTAGAGGAAGTGAAGCAAGCAGGGCAGACATTTTAAAAGTCTGGGGTGAGTGTGTCAACCGCGTGTAGGTGTAATGCATTACGTGCTGACCTGCACTCTTCAGGTTTCTCACGGACCCACCACAAGCAAGGAATGACAAGATCTTCTCATCAATTATTTATCTACATACAGTATGCATTTACTTATTTATGCTTTATGGAGCATGCATACCTCAAGGTTTATGATGTTCTAGCAAACGTGCCAGAGGAGTAATGTGCTGCGAACGGCATTATGATGAACCAGTCATACAAAGGAAATAACGGCTCTCAGACAGCGATGGTCTTTTAATGGGAGAAGTTTATTGGAAAGTTATGTCGGGAAATAAAAAAGTTGAAGGCAGGAGTCATCAGGTTTTCTGCAGAAGCGGAAACATTCGATCGACCACAAGAGTTATCAATTAGCTTGATTAATAAATGTGCTGAAAGAACAAAATCACTTTACTGGACTCAGATGGAAATTCTATTTGGTTTAAAGCGAGTGATTTATTATAGGTCAAGATAGCAGGACAGACAGTAACACACAAGCTTTGTATTTCTTTAGAAATCATTTTACTGGTGTGGAAAGTCTGAGAAAAGGTTAGGTCTGTTATAATTCAAGCGAGTATTTTTGTTTGTACTATTATCTGGAGATCATGACTTATTTATCTCATGATCTTGAGATAACTATTATTACTTCCTGAGATCACAAGCACTGTCATCATTATAATATTTCTGGAGATTTTGATCACCATTTGTCTTGTGTATCAAACATCATACAGTAACCATGGAGAATGTCCACTTAAGTCATTTGTAAATGGTCTTATGTTGATAAATGTAAGAATAAATTGATATACTTTGATAAATTGATAAATTGATAATTAATAAATTGATAATTGATAAATTGATATACTTTGAACCCGAAGAGAAAATTTGGGGTAAAATATAGTCCAACCACACACTGTCACTCGATCCCCATCATTTTTTAAGATCTGAACAGCTCTGAGCTATGAATCAGGGGTGAGGAAATCTCTTTTTTAAGGCCACGCCTCTTAAACATGTTCAGTGTAAACCTCTGAAAAGTAACACTAACCTTTTACTAATCATATCTACTGAATTGGGCTTTGTATCCTAGAAACAGCCTTAAAATATACTTCATAAAAAAATTTCCTTCATTTGACCTTGCACTGACCTTGACCCTGTTCAATTTGGCCCAATTGCAATTTTTAATTTAAAAACAGTTCATCTGCTGATAGTAACAGTCATAATCCCATATACAGAACATTCTGCGAACGTTTAGCTACTCGTTATCGAGATGTCACACTAACAAGAACCTCAGATGGGCGCGCAGGTTTTAGGATCTATAAAAATATTCTAAAAAATATATATACTCCCTCCAAAGAATTAGTGGAGAGAAGAATAAAAATGAAATCTAAATAAGAAATAAGTGAGATATGAAAAACGTAATTCTAAATAAAAAATGCTAACATGTATCCTGAGTAATCAGTGATGCTGATGACTGACACTACAAGAAATTGTTCTGATTTTAACTGTAGTTAAATACAAACGGAAGAAGGGTTCTGCTTGTTTTTATTAGCGGGGTCAGGACTGTACGAGGGATGTGACGTGGCAATAACTCCCAGCTGTCCCACAAGTCCCAGTTTGACTTGAACGCCCCTTGTATATTTTAAGTACATCAAAGAGTCTGGCAATGTAGGATCCTAAAATGATAAATTGATAGTTATTGCTCAAAGTTTTCATTTGTTATAATAAACTCTCAGTCATATTTAGGAGGCTTTTCTTGCTGCTGAGCCAAACCCAACCCTGGCAGCTCCACTAATTACTGAATTAATAGTATATTTTTGAACCGAACTTCTATCTGAGTTGAAGTAATGAGGTGTGTTAGCTGTGGTACAGGCCACAGGCTGCAGAAACATCTCCGTTTAAAGAAAGGCAACAGCGGTAAATTGATACAGAGGGCCCGGGGGGCTCTGAGAATAACCCTGGCTGTGTTTCAATCTCCTGCTGCCTTTATAGAAAAAGGACAAGACGTGGTAGCATGGTGCTTGAGTGACACATAAAACAAGAAGTGTGTGTCCTTCTACAAAACAATTAAAAATCACTAAATGTATAACTCGGAAGATAACCGCATAAGCATTGTGCAGATTGTAAGAACCGAACGGTATTATTTACTGATTCAGATTCTCCTTTTTCCTCTTTACCCAGTCTACATATTTCTTCCATATATGTGCATTTGGTACAATCAGACACACACTCAAACACCCAAGGACATTTCTCCTATTTGAAAAGCTGGTCCTTATTTCATCAGAACAATGGACTTGTCTCTTGCTCTCGGTTCCTCTTTCTTCCTTCATTTATTTCCTTCCATCTTGTTCCTGTTATAACAGCCAGAGAGTGTGTGTGTGTGTGTGTGTGTGTGTGTAGTGAGACTAACTCAGCTGAGATAAAAAAAAAATGACTCCAAAAACAGCAAGACCACAGCACAACGCAGATTCAGCTCCAACCCTCCAGTCTCAATGCTCTACTTGCTGAGAGATCTGAAGCTTTGTATAAAATAAAATGTAAAGATGTAAAGACGGTGAACTTGCCATGAAACTGTCATATGTCATGTAAGTAAGGTACAAAAAATAAAGTAAAAAAATGTTTAAAAAAAAAGGGAACCTTACAGAGGAAATACATGAATCATGAGAAATGAAAATCACATAATGTGACAATATATGAATACAGTGGTACGGCATACAAACGCCTCGCCTCGTGAATTTTCACCTTAAGAACTGAAATTTTGCAAAAAATCTGCCTCGGCATACAAGCATTTTCAGCATACGAGCAAACAAATTGAGCCGAACCGAACCGATCGCCGGCTAAGTAGCGCGTATGTCTAGGAGCCGTACAAAACTTGTTTGCGTCAGTGGAAAGCCAGAATTTAAAGAAGCGAGTTTTCGAGATTTTTTATTGTTGGTTCTTTTTTACATCTTGTGCAAGATTTAGTGAAGACCATGCACCATGAGTCCCAAGAATGTAGCAATAGCAAGTATGGCAGCAAGAAAAAAAGGGAGACGCTTTCAGTTTTGTTTTTTAAAGTAGCCAGTTTATCCAAAAAAAAATAATTCTTTTGATTTTTCCCAAATTTTCTCATATCCCCTCACTAGGGGTCTCCCGCATAAAGGCTACTGCTACCAGTCAGGAAGGGCTAAGGATTATCAAGTGTTTGCTCCGAACCATGTAACGCCAGCCGACTGCATCTTTCCGAACTGCTCGCTTACGCAGCGTTGGGGACGGCATGAGACACTTGGAGGACAGACGCCCATGATTGGCTGTAGAGCCGTGATTGATGTGAAAGATACTGTAGATGCCTCCCATCCCACCCCACTGAGAGAGCTCGGCGCATCAGCTCTCTCTAGTCCCCACTGTAATATTTTTTAAATTACATGTGAAAATTAATCCATCCTGCTAAATACTGCATTTTTTTTACCCATTGCTTCATCCAACTGTTCATAACTGTATGATCGATTGAACAAAGTATGAGTCGATTAAAAACTGTCCAGGGTGTACCCCACCTCGTGCCTTAAGTCTCTTGGGATAGGTTCCAGCCCCCCCCCACCAGACCCTGAATACAGGATAAAGCAGTATAGACGATGAGTGAGTGAGTGAGTGAGTGAGTGGATTCACATTATATGAGTGAATTTAACACTGTATAAGTTGAATCAACAATGAACGAGTCAGCACAAATTGTACAGTGTAAATCGACTCATACAGTCGAATTGATTTACACTGTATGAGTTGGCCCAGCACTGTTTGAATGATCCACATAGTTCTTGTTAGTTTATCAGCTGCTCCTGTCAAGGCGTTGCCACAGAGGATCATCCGATCCGCACAAAAACTTGGCACAGGTTTAATACCAGATACCTTCCTGATGCAACTCTCCCATTTTGGGTACTGGGTTGGTATCAAACCAGGGACTTCCTCATGGCAGACGGGAAACCCGTGTGAACCCAATGCCAAAGAGCGATCCACACAGTAAGAGTCATTTTTACACTGTATAATTTGGTTCATCACTATCCAAACTATTCAGTCAACCCTGTACAAGTCAGTTTAAGACTGCATGAATCAATTTCACACTGCATGAGTCGATAGGCTAAAAGGCTGCTGTAAAAGAAAGTCCAAAATTCAGATTTTCAAGCTCGAATAAAGTTTGCATCCGAGCATATGGACAAAGTAAAAGCCTCCTGGAGGAAAGTTTTCACCAGACATATGTTTGGAGAAGCAAAAATGAGACATTCAACCCTGAGAGCACTATAGCAGCTGTTAAGCATGGTGGTGGTAGCATCCTGCTATGGTGCTGTTTTGCTGCCAGTGGAATGGGTGCAGGGAGCATTGCGCAGAGTGGATGGAATAATGAAGGAGGAGGAGGAGAACTACATCAGAATTCTTCAGGGGAACCTCAAATCACCAGGCGGATGGGTAAAAACTTGGACAAAATGGAATGCTCAATCAAGACTCAAAGAAAAAAATCCAATCTGTATAACGCTGAGGGACAGAGCCGCGCAAAACTTCTCAATACTGTTTAGAACGGGCAGATCTGCTGGCTGCTACCCTGCGGAGTTCTGAACAGGCAGAGGCGTGGCCATTTATACACATGGTTGCTAGGCAATGCCGTAATCAGTGTGGACATGCCACACCTTGCGGCGAGTCTATTTAAGGGTCCAGATACCTCGGCACTTTGTGCGAACATTTAGGTAGCACCGGTAAGATATCAGGGCCAAAGAAAGAAAAAGAAAGAAAGAAAAGCAAACATAGAGTACAAGACAGGCAAAGACCCAGCCTCTGTCTTCCTAAGACAGCGGTGAACGAGAGAGAGAAAGAGAGAGAGAGAGAGAGAGAGAGAGAGAGAGAGAGAGAGAGAGCGACATGCATTAGATCTCGGTTTGGAGTTAATAAGTGTACAACACAATACTCAAAAACAAAAATCCTTGTTAAGGGTGAATGCCCCGAGAAGATCTTAAGTGTTTATTTTTAGTTTCCAGAGCCCTGCTTGTTCTCACGACGCCTCTGATTACTTTGAGTTTTCAGTTTTCTTTTGGTTTCCTTTTTGTTTATTAATTAATAATCCCATGCTATCTCTAAATGAGAAGGTCTTCCCATGCGTGTCACAAGCACTCTCTCAACTCCTATTTCAGTGACCCCACCTAAAGCCTTGCGTCAGGGCTCTTATAAACATCAAAACACCTTGTGGTGCGGCTCTCCATACTGCACCACGTAACAATCTGATTGTGGAATGGATAAAGCAAGCTAAGTTTAAGCTTCCAGAGCTGCATCCATATGGGAAATTTGTCGACTGTCTGAAAACCAACAAATTTAATGGAACACTATCAATGCCAAGATGAACAGTCAAATATACATCACAAATTCTATACATTTTATATATTTATATATATTTGGTGACTGTTATCTATTTATCTATTTATCCATGTTGATTTCAGAAACTCTGTGCAGAAGAATGTGTAGTCCATTCTTCATGTATTAAAGATATATGTCATTTATAGATATAGAACATTTTGTCCCCCCACCAAAAAAATCTCACTTCCAAAAATATCCTTACAAGCCCAACATTGCCATGACATTCATGTTCATGATGGGAGCATGTCAACTTCTGGCTGCAACTGTACAAATATGAAATACAGAATTGTCCCAAGTCACACTAAAGTCACACTAAAGTCACACTAAACATCATCACTTAGAATAAATACCATAATGGCAACCACTTGGTGCTTATGGCAGAATGGCTGATGTGTGCCTTCCTGAGATGCTGTGGCTCCTGTGGTTTCCTTCACCCACCTTGATGTCCTGGGGTCAGATCAAGCTTTCAGACATCACCCACAGCACCCATCATCATCATCATCATCACTAAAGCAATAACATTGCTTGGTTCTTAAATCAAAGCTCTCAGGCTCTGAGGCGAAATCAGGAGCTGTATTTCAGACAGATTCGATGGCTAAATTCCTGTAGATGTACCTAAGTACCTAATCTTCCTGTAGTTTCTGCTGTGTGATGGTCTCCGTGGGTTTTACTCTTAGCACTAATGTAAAAAGGAAAAAGCATCCCGGCACTTCTGCCAAATCTAATTTCCCGTGATAAGCCTGTCTCTGGGCTAATGGTCCTGTGTTAAGTGGTTTTGCTGTAAACATCCAAACGCTACTTGTTCGCACTCCAGCGCACCTTTCCATCTGTCCTGATGATATCTTTAGGTGAGCATTGTATTTTTCTTTCGTTTCTTTGCGATATTATAGCGGCTAATAGCGATATGATCGATACAGCAAGACCACTTTGCTTCCAAATCAAATTCAAGATTGCCCAGTTTGATCCTTTTAGGTGAGCCGGACGTAGACGGAAAGCGATTGGCCTAGGGCTGTTGAGAAAGAAGTGCACTCAGCGTAATCTTCACGTGACATTTTAACTCTTTATTGATCATTGTGAGCAACGCTGGGAAATAGGTAAGTGCTTTAAAGCTACCGCACAGGCCGTTTCAACGGTGGCGCTTAGAATTAATTATTTAATTACTCGAGGTGCATTTTACTTTCGAGATCATTCCCTGATCAATAACATTATTGCATTCGGAGGAAGAATATTCATCGTCCATAAGTGACTGGGTTAAAAGAAATAAAAATAAATGCACAAGAGGACATGTACAGGGGACGCCCACATCCTAGTCACCAGTGTTGTCTTCAACAGTTGCTAAGTACCAAGTGGATCTATTCTTGTTTTTGTTTTTTCACTCAATAGAGCAGTAAATCTTTTTACATTTAAAAAATATTATATTACAGCATGGTTGAATTCTTGAATCTGATTGGTTGGAAGGTAAGGAGTTCATTTGATATAACCGAATTGCTTGGGTCATACTGTGGTTCCAGCTGTAACACAAACAATGGGTTTACATTAATGCCCTCATTTGGATGCATTATTGTTTCCATAGTAACGGCTCAGTGCTTCGTTACTTACGTTTCCTGGTATGAAAAGCCTTCAAAGACAGAGAAGTCTACACGCTCTAGCATTTCAACAGAGAACATGAGATGCCTGTAAAAAAAAAAAGACCGTCTGTTTGTTGTTGCTATAGCGTAAGTGATAACAAGAACTAACATGTCTTTTGGATATTCCACAACTTTAAATCTTAGTAGAAAATGAATAAATTAAATGTTATTAATAAATGAAACATTGTATTCTTTAACAGATTGCTCTGGTACATGTGGGGCAGTGGTGGTTCAGGCGGTTGAGGCTCTAAGATGCTGATTGGAGAGTCAGGGATTCAAGATATAGCAGGTTGCCACTCAGGACCTTAACACTACACCCATGCAAAATCTCGAACCAAAGCCTGGATGAGAAAGAAGGAGGGCCGGACTTCGGGTTAACCACACTGCTCTGTTAAAACCACCACTGCTTTAGAAACAACGGAACCAGCTTTTGATTAGCATGCATTGCTAGCAATGAGCATTTTGAGCCTGTAGTAAAAAGTACTACAGTACATAAAATTGATAAACATTTTAACTTAAAAACAAACACAATATTTCATGTACACTCTATTTGGATGATATTTAATGTAGCTGCTTCCGTTATTGTAGCTCGATTCACAATGGATCTGTTCATAGCGACTGGATGCTAGCAGAGTAGAGTAGAGTAGAGTTTTGCGTAAAAGTTTTTTTGAAAAAAGTGTTTATTGACTATTTAAGGACATCACTTTCCTTATTGTCCTGCAAGAATATCCGTTTTGGAACACACCGTCAAATATTTCTGCTCCAAATCCCTCTCTAGTGACGAAACTAGTCTTGAAGTGGGCAGATTTGCATTCCTGCTGGACATCTGCACACAGCCGTGTGCACATCTGGACGAGTCTGGCGTGAAGCTAAGCCGCCTACATGCACTGTGGTTCACAGTAGAGCGTTGTAAAACACACTCAGTGCGGGACTCAGTGTGACCCCCTGTCTGCTCTCGCTGTATCGTTAATGCGAATGAAATGCCAGGCGTGAAAGACGGTTATTGTCAGGACGTGTGAAAGAGCCAGTGTCCACGCTCTCTTGTCCATCTGGGTGCGTTCTGATGTTCGGGTCTTCGACAGAACCCGGACAATCGCGTAGCTGTGACACGCGGCTCTCATCCATCAGCTTCATGACTGCTAGTCCTGTGCTTAAAGAACAATGCGCTCCTTTTGTAGTGCTCCGGGTTTGGGCTCACGCCACCAAGTGCTTGTTCATGCCCGGTTCGCTTTCCTGTTTATCCTTTCATCGTTTCTTTTTTCTTCTCGAGCCAAATGTGTAGGCTGGAATGCAATCAAAAGCTAATTCACTTATCATGATAATAGCTGATGTCATTACATTCAGCCTAATTACGATGGACAGCAACAGAGGCGCAGTGTTATAGTCGCTCGTGTCAGTCGCAGGTGCCTCTCGTGGGTGTGTAGCGTCTGCTAATGTCATCGCTCTGTGGGCGTGGCCTGGCTCAACTTTTCGGTAGTAGCCAAAAATTTATCAAATTGTACATTGGAAAGTTAAATAGTTCAACACAAGTTCAAAATTGCACTAATCAAAGGTTTAAAATAGGATTGTCAAGCTCTAGGCTTTGAATGCAAGCTAACTGTACTAGCTAACACACTTTCCAGGGGCACCTGTGATCTCTGCTAGTTTTAGCGTTCTTCTACCCACATTTGTACGGGTACTGTTGTGGGTTTGAGTTCGATTCCCGCCTCGGGTCTATGTGCATGTTTGAATGTTCTCCCCATGCTTGGTGGGTGCCCCGGTTTCCTCCCACGGTCCAAAGACATGCAAATTAGACTAATTTGCGTTCCCAAATTCCCCATAGTGTGTGTGTGTGTGCCCTGCGATGGATTGGTACGCCATCCAGGGTGGACCCCGCCTTGTGCCCTAAGTCTCCTGGGATAGGCTCCAGGGTCCTTGCGACCATGTGCACAACATACAATGCAATTTAGATGATGATTGGGTGAGTAATATTTCATTTTCTGCATCTGAGCAGCCAAGTGTTAAGGGCCATGCTCAGGTACGATGCGCTTCCATTACTGATTTGATCTGTGCCAGAGTATGTCATACCATGCTTAAGACCATCTTTTCACGGCAGGGGTGGTTCAACGGTCATGGTTTTGGAATACTGATTGGAAGATCCCAGGTTCAAACCCCACCACCATCAAATTGTCATTGTTGGGCCTTTGAGCAAGGCCCTTATCCTCAACTGCTCAGATGTATAAAATGAGATATAAAAAAAAAAAAAAGTTGCTCACTAAGGGTCCCTCCCAGATGCTGTAAATGTAAACATCTTCCAGCAGACTCGGGCACAGTTCACAAGATTGTGTTCTCGCTTATCAAAACGAACCAGACTTCGGAGTCAAGTGTTCTCGGAAATGATGCCGGAGCCCTAATGTGAAAACACTTTAAAACTTCCCCCTGTTTGTCTTTGCAGATTTCTAGAGAACATGCAAATGGCTCATGGTCGCTGATAAAGCGAATGTACGTGAGACTCAGGACGTTTGGCTTAAATACTGTACCTCCTTTCCTGTGAATAAACTGGAGAACATTCTGTCACTCCACGGAGTCTGTGTGTGTGTGAGTGTGTGAAAGTGATTAGCAAGGGTGTCGAAGCACAGCAGAGCGATCTAGCGCTCTAGCACTCATCAATTTTAAACCGAACACTTACTAAGAAAAAAAAATCGATGTCAAGAAGTACTTATGTATCAGCAGTCACCTGTCGCTTAGCCGCGTAGTAGAGCATTCCTATCAATTTATGGCAGCAATGTCCACGAAAAGTGCTGATTCATAAACACACACACACGCCTGCAACAGCAGCTTCATTAAATTTCACAGTGGCTCCTCAGTGGTTCGTTCAGAGAGATGAATTGACCCTTACATTGTAGAGAGTGATAACAGTCTCGCTCAGAGAGAGGGAGAGAGACGCCTGAGGAGTTTATGTATTATTGAGCCGCTGGGTCCAGAGATTGAGCGAATAATGATGGACATTAGTCCTGCTCGGTATTAGCGTGTGACCAAGAGACGATCTGAAATAGATAAAGAAACTTTATCTGTCCCTGATCGTCTAAAAAACCTGCTCACTTTTAATGCCAAATGTGTGTGTGAGTGTGTGTAGAAGAAAGAGAAAGAGCCAGAGAAATAGTCTAATACTGAAAGGTAAAAGCGAGTACAGACCATTTAGTTCTACTTAGGAAGCTTTGAAATGAATGGCCTCTCACACCTACTAGTGCTATTAAGAGTATAAACTGCTGTGCTGTGCGTATTGCACTGCCAGTTTATGTGTGTGTGTGTGTGTGTGTGTGTGTGTGTGTGTGTGTGTGTGTGTTTGTTTTAGAGAGCGAGAGTAAGATTTTTCAATCTGACTGCGTAGAGCTGTGTGAGTTCCCCATTCCACAGTGGTTAGGCTACTATTCACCCTGTCACTCCTATTACTGTGATTTAATATGTGTGTGTGTGTGTGTGTGTGTGTGTGTGTGGTGCCTAAAATAGCAGGACATTTATGCAGCGTGTGTTCCTTCAAACCAGGAACTAAAACATGGCAGATCCAGACGGTTCCTGCTCGGTGCCACAGATGGCACTCTCACTTTTGCCACTGTACGTCTGACTCATTATCCTCCTGCTGCTGTAATGCCTCTGGGTGAAGAGCGGAACTGGGTGAAGGATGAAGCAGCACCACAAGTGCTTCATCATGATTTGGTGCAAAGCCCTTCATCATGGTTGCTTTATAACAAACAACATTGCTTTGTCACAATTTCCGTACTAAATGCTTTGTCTCAGTCGCTGGATGGAGTTTGGCTCAGCACTTCATCATTGATTTCTTACAAAGTGCTTCATCAGGGTTTCTGTTTATGGTGAGTTGAATTCCTTTGAATCTTTCCTGGAAAGTACACAGTTCAGGCCATTGGTGGCTCGGGGGTAGGTTTCGCGTCCGCCATGCGGAAGGCCTGGATTTAATTCCCAGCCAATGCCCAAACCTCAGCCACTGGATTCAGTGCTGGTCCCAAGCCTGACTGAAATGTGAGGGTTGCGTCTGGAAGGTGTAAAACCAGTGCCAAGCTGTTGTGTGGATCGGATGGTCCACTGTGGCGACCCCTCGAAGGGAGCTGCCGAAAGGCTTACAACAACTGGAAAGTACACACTTTCTTGTGTTCTGCCTAAAGCCCAGGTTCAAATTGGCTACAAATAGCTATGAACTGAGGAGGCATAATGGTTGGCACTGTGGCCTTGTACCTCTTGGGTTGAGGATTCGATTCCCACCTCGGGTCTGGGTGCAGGGAGCATTTTCTCCTGGTGGTTGGTGGGCAGTGTTGGGGGACGTTACTTTTTAAAGTAACTAATTACATTACAAAATTACTGTCATTAAAAAGTAATCAGTTAC